>NDFZ01005223.1:226717-244352 GCA_002192655.3 Mamestra configurata | reverse complement strand
ATAAGGTAACACTGCGATATGAGCTACCCCTTGTACGAGTAACCCTGTCAAAAGGCTTAAGCCTTAAGCGGTTATCTTGATGTAGGGGTAACCCTTTCACTGGGTTTCAAGTATAGAACCCATTCAATGGGTAATCATAATGTTGTTTTAACCCTTTCACTGGGTTTTAAGTATAGAACCCATTCAATGGGTTATCCATATTGAAGAGATAACCCTTTCAATGGGTTCAAGCTTAAAACCCATTCATGGGGTTACATCATGATAAAGGTAACCTCATAAACGGCTTACCCTTTCAAAGTAGTTAACTCTTAACCGGGGTTGTACGGTCCCTGCTTTAAACTAGATGAGGCTGGTTCTTATTAGTTGACAACCCAGGGAAACACCGAAAAAACCCAGAGGTATTTTAATTTATTAATTTTACTTTAACCAAAACGCCTATCTGCCAATTACATTAGCTTACAATATTCACTAACTCATTTCACAGAACTGCTTGGTCGAAACAATATACTGTCCACAGACAACAAATCTTTCCTCAAATCTATCTGGATGTATGGCATACAATTGGGGTAGTGCCAGTGACTGAAACATCTCGATGCTCCAGCGTCTGCAGAACATCATACTAAGAACGATAAGCAATGCTCATTGGTTCATCACAAATAACGAAATACACCAACAATTAAATATGACCACAGTTAAAGAAGAAATTCGATTGACTGCGGGGAAATACAAAGAGCGTCTGTCTCGTCACCCATACGAACTAGCAGTCTAACTGATGTTCCAAAATTACTCCAACCAACTCAAGAATCATAACATAATGAAGCTACACAACAAATAGTAGCTATGTGGCAAAGAAAAGTAGCATTCCTCGCTAGAGGAAGCACACACAAGACATTGACCAGAGAACACTGAATAGTTTATGAAGACTGATGGATGGCAGGTAAAATCAACAACGACCAAAAAAAAATATATAAATTTTTTTTTTTTGCAATTCTCTGCAAAAACAGTTTGAGCACCCAAGTAAGTTTTGTTTAAGCAAATTTTACTGATATTTGCTAGCCATGGCTGAAAATAACTAAAACAAGACTAAGTGCTTAAATTTCTGTTTCTATTTACTTGCTTGAATGCAAATGCAATGTATGAGAAAATTACTCACATTTGACAAAAATAATATACAAAATGGAATTTTATTTCATTGTTAGATAGGCAGTGTGAATGACATTGATTAAGCTGACTGATAAGATGTCTATACTATTATATTCTGCAGAATATCATAATTAATTAATTGTGCTATTTACAACTTGTAGCATTATCAAAATTAAGGATTCTCATTGTTCTGGAGAAATTCCCAACAACTTGATTTTTAGGGTTCCAAACCTCTATATGGTAAAACGGAACCCTTATAGAATCACTCAGTTGACTGTCTGTCCGTCTGTCATAGCCGATTTTCTCCGAATCTACTGGACCGATTCATGATATCAGCCGAAAGACGTCCATTCTGAACATACGCCTCCCCCAGAGGGGGGAAGAGGGAGTTTGCCATAATCGACACGCTTGGCAGGCGGGTTGGCGATCACAGTGTAACTGTTGCAATGCACAGAGAATACTGGTGCCCATACTCTGGTGAGTCCCTTAGTCGTCTCTTACGACACCCACGGGAAATGATGGGATGGTGCTATTATTTTACGTCCGACACTATACAGGCTGATTCAGTACAAATATAATCTTCTGTTACCCAAACACAGACGTGTAACGAAAATAAATTAATCTTGAAAATGGGGTCACTTTTTGAGGGGGAAACTAGAAAACTTTTGACTGACTAACTGTGTGACTGACGTATCAAATGAAAATATATTTTTCGCATAATTAAAAAAAACTATATATGTTCAAGGAATTAGGTGGAAAATTACCATTCCCACCCCCTTATCTCGAAACTAGTCTCAAATACTTAAAACAATACAGATGATAAACGTTCACCTTTACAGGAAAACTTATCAAGAAATCTATGGTTTGAAAGTAACATGTTAAAAAATGAGATTCATTATGAACCCTTTGCATGCCAGTCTGTCTCGACTCGGCCGGGTTTTCATCTTTACAATATGTTTATTGATTTGATTTACTTTTGCATATCAACTGTGGAATTTGCTATTTACAATATTTTTAACCAACTTCAAAAAAAGGAAAAAAGGAGGTCCTCAATATGTATGTTCCCCGATTACTCGAAGATGGCTGGAGCGATTAGGATTTTTTTTTTTGTTTGAAAAGGTATATTGTATTTTTTTGCAAAAAGCAATTTTTTTGTTACCATTTATTGATGTCCTCAATCAATCAATCAATCATTTATTTTGTTGAACATAGGTATGGTTACAGATGGTACATTGTCTAATACATATGCGCTATGTTTTGCCAATTTATGGCATACAAAATTTACATAAACAAGCAATTACAATTACAGTTCCAATTCAGATGGCATGTCATTACATTAAACAAATAATTCAATTAAAAATAAGTCAGTTAAGTAAACAGGTCGTTACAATCTTAGACTAATAAAAACATTCATGCTTAATCAATAAATAAAATCAAAAGTGCTTAATTAGCAAGTCGGAATCGACATACCTCTGTTTATCAGTAGTAAACTCAGTGATGGAGTAGTAACATCTATCTAATAGAAATTTAAACAGAGACTTCTTAAAGGATCCCAGACACTCTTTATTTCTGATAGCTGCTGGTATACTATTATATATTTTTGGGGCCATACCTAGCACTCCTGTCCTAACTACCGTTTTTGTCAGAAACTGTTATCTTCCAATTGTCAAGTCACAGAACATGATTAGGTATGGGTTGGACCTTATACACAAACAATACTCTTGTAATTTACTTCCTTACAGGCCTTACAGCTATATTATTATGTCAGGTAAATAACAGTTAGTAAATTTAAATAAGTATTTACTATTCAAGAAAATTGTTTTGCAAATAATTTTGAAAGGTTGATAATGAATTGCCACTAAATTAAAGAATGTACACAACATTTTCTACAATGATTTTTTATGCCAATATAAACCTAGGAAAAATATCATTTAATTAGAATGTGTAAGTAAATAATAATTTCAACAAAATCAGCTACTTACTTATATCCTGGTAAGGCACAGGCGAGAATAACAAATGTCATTCCTATGGAACCAGCAAATGCCAGAGACACCAAACTGAAAATTAAAATGTCAATTTTCATATTTGAATATTAAAAATGAAGTAAAGATAAAACAAACAAAAAGAATTTTCCTAAATGTGAATATTTTCATATTTCAATTTTGTGAGAAAGATGTCAAATATAAAGTGAATGTTATGAATTATCTAGTTGGCCTCAAAAGCTAAATTTTACTCCAATTTCTCTTGTTTGATTTTAACATTAGTTGACCAAAATAATAACAATCTATCATATTTTGAACTATTTGAAAATTATCTTCAAAATAAAAACAATTCTGGGATTAGAATAATGTATGCTACAAGACATCAAGTATATCTAAAATCATCAGAATAGAAATCATCATGTAGTCACTATTAAAATAGTGTGACATAAGCAGGTAGTCTCTGTTATTGGAATGTTTATCATCATTGCAAACAATGAACTTTTACATCGAAAACAGTTGAAAGTTTGTATTAAAACAGGTCAACATTAGTACATAAAGTACACAACATAAATATAACACTAATTGATTGGTTTTTAGAATACACTGGTTGCTATGATGGAGTAATAGGCACAAAGGCTTGAACCAGAACTTACCCTGATCCATAGAAGTGTTGAAAGGTACATGAAAAAGAATAATGCTGAAATTAGACAACTGTAAAATTAAAATTATGAGAAAAATATTAAATATTTGTAAATAACATGAGTCATTCTATCTACAATGATGACACTGTTTTACAGATGCGGTTGAGATATCTTTAATCTAAAAAGAGTGTTATTAGCCTTGATTACGATAACATACCCTTTATTCCAGCCATTTTCCTTATTTTAAATTGTTATCAGGATTTATTTCAATAATGGGACAAATTCACAAATCTGCTAGTGTTAGAGAAACTTCAATGCAAATCAAGTAAAACTAATTTGAACACCACAGACGTATTTAAATCATAGACACATTAGTCGAATATTTTTCAGACTTCTACAGTCAAAGATATCCTTGCGATTGTCTAGCAAATAACATTATAATTTATATTGAAAAATATAAGCATTCTATTACAGCGGGACTTTAGTTATAATGGGATGTTGATACGATCGAAGAGTACAGACACTTTCAAAGTACCTATTTTGTATAAACAACTAAGGGCAATTTAAATCTTTTAAATTCGGAAGCTGTAAAACTGAGAATCTGCCACTCTTTCTCATATCTTTGTAATCGTATACAATGTACAGACGCCAGCACATCAAGCTACAACGAACAGTCAAATTTTCAACTTTTTCGCCAAAATATTAGGTTCAAGGTTGATTGTGAAAATTTGACAGTTTCGGGTAGCTTGATGTGCTGGCGTCTGTACTCTGTGTTATAGTAGGAAACGTGTACGGTGTTGTCTGTGCCATCTAGTGTTGCATATTTGAAACTTTATGCCGGTTGTTACAAAGGCAAACATGACGTTTCGGCTACTGTTGGTAGCTAATTTGACAGTTGGTTAAAGGAAGATACGTTATTGAAACCGGCCGTTAGAGATTTGTTTGTCCCGGACTCGAATAGTTTTTGGCCTATAGAATTTTTACACTATTTGACTTTTCCTATGAAGTTTTCAGGCATCCAGACATTCAACAATACATTTTCACTCAGTTAAATGTCATTGATTCGGATTCGCGCCAGGTAGTAGAGCCTTCGTCGTGCGCGTTCCATATACCGGTGAAAAACTTGTCAATGTTCTTTCCAAATTGTCTAAAATAGTAGAGTTACTACTTTTCTTTGCCCACCGACAATTAGATTATTTATGTGACGGATCTGAGCATACGGTACATCACTAGCATCGACACTGGTCCAGTTGTTTCATGTTTATTGTTGATCATTAGTTTTTTTTTCGGAAAATACAGATATTTTAAGTAAAATACTTCGTTAGGCTATCTCACATTTAACTAACAACCATGGATGACGATGCGGAAACTTACAAACTATGGCGTATACGTAAAACTGTAATGCAGGTAAGTGAGGTTATGTTGTGTGTTTAAACTTCTGAAACTTTTGAATAAAACTAATCATTATTAAGAATAATGTCTTAAAATCCCTTATAGATACTGTAGTTAATATTCAGCATAGTGCCTTATGTCTCGTTTATTTCACTTGTAAAAATTAGAGATCAAACAACACACAACACTAGTTTGCTATTTTAGAGCTGAATATTTTACTATGTCTTACAGTTATGCCATGACCGTGGATACTTAGTGACGCAGGATGAATTGGACCAGACGCTGGAGCAGTTCAAAGAACAATTTGGTGATAAACCCAGGTGGGAACCCCATTTTTTGTACCTACTATAGAATGTCGAAAAACATTAGTGAAGTGGTTGGGCACAGGCAAAACAAGCATAAACTTACCAACTCATGGTCTAAGCTTACCAATGTGTAATTTGACTGTCTCTGACACTGTCTGATTCACTAAAGTTTTCTTTATTTTCTCATCTAGGATCTGCATGTTTATAAATTTTGCATTACTCTCAATATTGAAACTGCTTAATCTTCTTAGTACAATACATACAGTATAAAATTGTAGCATTCAATAATTTTTCCATTTGTAAAATAAGATTCCAAATCAGATGTTTTTGACATTATTTATTTTTTACAGCACAGTTTGATAAATCTTGAGGCATAGTGTAGCTGAATATAGTTTTTATTTTATGGCCTTACCTTATAAATTTGTGTAAAAAGTATTCATTGACATCTTGAATTTTTGATCAACTGGGACTAAATTCTATTAAAGCCAAGAAGTTTTGGGCCAAATGGCTCACTTATCGTTATGCAATGAATGAAATAAACTAAATCTATAATAAAAATCTGTTTCAGTGAGAAGCGACCAGCCAGAAGTGACTTGATTGTCCTTGTAGCTCACAATGATGACCCCACAGATCAGATGTTTGTTTTCTTCCCTGATGAACCCAAAATTGGAATCAAGACCATCAAAACATATTGTACTAGGATGCAAGAGGAAAATATTCATAGAGCTATTGTTGTTGTTCAAGCAGGTAATTGTTTTTTGATAATGTCCTCTGAGTCTTGTGATCCTAAGTGCTACAACAAGTTAAGGGTCCTGGGTTAGATGCCCAGGTTGGGCCAAGTGTTTAACATGCTTTTAGAGGCACATTGGTCTCCACGGACCGATTTGGCAAGCCTTGCTGTACCCTTGAAGATTGACTTATGCTGCTGTATGTAATTACTTAGTGACAACTCACAAGCACTTTTGTAAGACCTAATATTTGTCTTTTCTTTCTTTCAGGTATGACACCATCTGCAAAGCAGTCATTAGTAGACATGGCCCCCAAGTACATTCTAGAACAGTTCCTGGAGTCAGAATTGTTGATCAATATCACTGAACATGAGCTGGTGCCAGAACACATTGTGCTGACTCCCGATGAGAAGGCTGAGCTATTGACTAGATAGTATCCTTTTTAAAATTGAGCAGAATTTATATCAGAAGGGTGGATCTGCTTGTTGTACACTCAATTGTGAAATAAAACATCTCTGGGTCAATGGCTTGTCTCCACTTAGATAAGTTACTATGTTGCGAAATTCTGCCAGGTCTAAATAATTAATGCTTATTGTTCATCCATTGGATGGGGATTCCAATAATACTATGATTGTTTTAAGTTTCAATTATCTTATAATGATGTAAGAAATACCATGGTGTGTTTACTATGTACCCAAATGGGTAAAACTAAATGAAGTAGGTGTACCCTTCAATGTTTATCTACATATAAAGTCTGCATTAACTAAAATATTATAAAAATCGGCCTACTCTCACAAAGGGTTCCGTACCATAATTCGAAAAAAAACACGTTTCTTGGGGGGGAGCTCTTTAATCTTTAATTTAATTTTTATTATTTGTTATTCCGTTGGTTACCCTTAGTGTACGGAACCCTAAAAATGAACTTCCGGAAAGGCCTCATACAAGGTGGATTGATTACCTGGTTTATTTTATTTTATTTATTTAGGGACAATAAACAGCTACAATATAAAATTTTAACATAACAAAAATCATAAGGTATAACAATATTGCAGCCCACTACATTATCCGCATATTAAAAAAACAAATATTTGGTAATGAGTGCCACCAAAAAGCATTAATAAACATACAGTACATATTAAAGTTACTACATCATTCACAATAAATAAATAAATCAGTAACAAAACAAAAAAAAAAACACTAAACTATCCTATTTTGTATAATTTTAATTTAAATTATACAAAATAGGATTAGATTTATTATACATTCATTTTAAAGCATTATTATTAGATAAAAGTTTCATAACATTCCATTTAAATTTTGATTTGGAGCATACAAAAATGTCAATATCAATAAAAAAAGTATTATATGAGTCTACCATTCGGCGAATAGGGCAGCGCAAACCACGGACACTACGTTTGTTAACGGTTCGAGGTACAGCATAACATAACCTACTCGTGAGGTAAATTGAGTCAAAATGGCTATGAACAATACAATGCAACACAGATGCCTCCAAAAACTTACGTCTATATTCTAAGGTAACAAGCTTATATTTTCTTAATAATTCGGAATACGGTAGGTAGATCCTATGACACCTATAATGCATGGTACGTAGAAACTTACGCTGGACTCCGTGGGGGTCCACAAGATGCGAAAAGCACAAGACTGGTTGATGGGGCGCGGTTGTGGGAGGCCTATTTGCAGCAATAGACGTTCTTTGGCTGTAATGAATATGATGAACTGTCAGGTCATACATATTCATACATTTCTGTGTTATAATATTTCCTCAACTATTGCAACAGTAAATTAAAGGAGAACATGTTGATGCGAATACAGGCTGGTGACCCAGTAGCAAGATATTTCGGACTCAAGAGAGGACAGGTCAGTAGAAATCATTGACTAGACAATAGTCAGGGTCTGTAGGAAAGTGTCACAGCCAGCACTGATCCAATGTGGCTATGAGATACTTCTGGTTTTGTCCAATCTCTCTTTTACACTAAAAAAAAAGCAACTTAAAGTATGCTGTAAAAATTCTGTCAAAAACTCTTCCTTGAACCTTTTATCCTTTACCTTCATTCATTCACAAAAGTTCATTTAAAAAAAAAAAAGGTGCCCTTCACTACGAATTTGTCATGTATCATGGGTGCGCTTACAAACATAAACTCACATACACGAACAGCCAGACCTGGAACAACTATCTGTAGGCCATACAAATATTTGTTTCGTGCTGGAATCGAACCCTGGACACGCAGCGCAGCCACCTCAACCACTGCGCCAACTGTGCCGTCAACAAACATTAACCTTTTGAACGCCAGAGCATAAACGCATCGGCGTGCCCCCGACGCCAAGCCACAAATTCGCCGTACTTTTTGTCACATATTTGTGACGTTTGGCGTACAGGGCACGCACTTGCTTGTCATGAATACGTGACAATGGCGTTAAAAAGGTTAATTCGGTTTAGGTCATTCAAACATTATTAAGCTTATTCATAATAAAATTCTAACCATTATGCTTGGTTTAACTAGTGTTTAGTAGATTCCACATTCAAATTTTCCATACAAAATTTTAATAAATTGTCTGCTTATCAATACTAGTATTATACTAAGCGTAATGTGGTACAAAATGTACCAAATATATCAACATAAATAAATGCTTCAGAAAGGTACCTAATTCATAAAATAAATTGTGTGTTGTGTGTAATTGTGTTGTTCTGATAATTAATGTACCTAAAGTGTTAAATGTTCAACAATCATCAGGTCCAATAATAAAGTAGTTATTATCACGGTACAGATATCACTTGTATTCATAAAGAGTGTTATTAATGCACATAAAAATGTGCATATCTTTGAATCGAATATGAATCGCTTTCGGCTGTGTGTCAGTAATATTTTTGCATGTTAGTTCCGACACAGAATAGTCAGTAAATGGATCAATAATTCCTTTAATCACTTGTTACTGTAATAAGAAAAAATAAAAAGAGCCACAGCGCTGGTTTTCAGCGATAACCAGTGTTGACTGGACGTTGTACATTTCAATTACTAAGCGTTGCGTACTGTGTAAAACTACAACAGTAACAAGTGGGTTTCCATGAAGACTCAGAAGAAAGTTAAGACCACTGGCTAAAGTGCGCTTGACTAATTATAAAAAAAACTCTATCCAGAATCTAATTGTAGTAAGGCCATGTTCAGATGGAAGTCATCAGTTCGAAATTTAACTGTAGGTATTGTTTTGTGCTCACACGTTTGTTTCTTATAGCGTTACATATTGATGTATGGTCCTAACTTAATACCATAAAATAAAAAACTGACCATCAGGGTGTGATAGGGACCAGTAACTCGTACGACCGCTTTTCTCCCTATTCCTCCTTTTTCCTGGATAAAATTCAATCAAAATCCATGAAACATGTCTGTAACTCCATTTGCTAACTATTCTGTGGTTCAGTAGCTATAGCTAATTTTACACGCCAATGAAGATGTTACGTATGAAGACATGTTATGGTCATATTGATTTTTTATGCCGATTGCCATGCAGAAAACTAGAAATTATACAGTAGGCTGGCACCATGCAATAGGCCAGCTATAAATAAAACTTGTACACTGTATGACTCTTCTTACATAACCTTATGCTACGCCCTGAAAAGGTATGCAAATGTGTTTTGCTGATCAAACATGGTCAGTTCATAATACAATAGAACTGTTTTGTTCGTATGAAATGTAGATGTCGCAGCCAACTGACTTCTCTGCCTAGCCTTTTCATTGAACGGCGTCGTTTAATCAACGGCCTGAATGACACCCAGCCAGATGCTTGGGTCATTCATAGAATAGAATATGAAATACATATTTGATTTTGGGAATTCTAAATTCAAAAAACTATCAATTTCAACATTATAACCGCGACTTTTTCTATCTGTAGGGTTTAAAGGAACCTAACATGAACGGCGTGACGGGAGCTAATTTCGTTCGCTTCGCTCGCTCACTATGCTCCCGTCATACCATTCGACCCGAACCTATCCGTGACGGGGTAAGCTCCCTGTACCCAATGTTCCGCTACTTGGCTAGGCAAGTCATTAAACGATATTGAACCATGTAATTTAGCTATTCAATTAAATGCCGGGATGTCACTTAGGTCGCTAACTACACAGCTCCGTTCAACACTCCGTTAACATAGTTGGCTGCGAAATAAAAACATCAAAATCAAGTCATTTATTCAAATTAGGCTGAGTGCCAGCACTTTTTGAACGTCAAAGTTCTACATAAAGACAGTCCCCCAAAACGCCCGCCCGTCACCACTTCCTAGTGTTATATCTGGGAAGAAGAAGTGGTGCAACAAACTCCCCAGCAACACATCTGTCTGTTAAGTTTTAAAAACTTGAATTTATACAGTTGTATGCAAAGTATTTTACAATACATGACAATATTATCATCGTCATTCATCAGAGAGAGACAAAATCTAGGTGATTTCTAGTCTAAGAATGGGTCCACATTAAATAATCGTCTACTCGGTGGTGATTTGCTATGACCATCGGCACTAATTTCCATACATGTAAATTATGAGCTCGTTTTTAACCATTTTACGGGCTGAATTTTCAAAGCGTTCCCGAAAGCTCAAAAAGGATATTTCGCAAAGGCACTTGTATCTCATGCTTCTGTGAAGTGAATTTACGATTTTTATTTTTAAGTACCTAGTAGTAACTCGCACTCATATCTTGTCCCGGAAAAACTCCTGTATTATAGTGGGTTCAAACGATACATACTTTGTTGCACGGTCAAAATTCTATAGGTAGAAGTTTATGAAAGTCTGGAAGTCTGTCTCGTGTGGACGGTGCATTAAACATGCGAGCCGCAGCTTCTAATCACAGTCAATCAAATTCATTATTAAGGTCTTCATTTTTTTTCAGGTGGTGAAGATCATCCGATCATCAGAAACGGCCGGGCGATATATTTCTTATAGATTAGTATGTTAGGATAAAATTATTACCAATAAATATCTAATATTTTTACTACAAAAGTTTTTTTTGTTTTCAACTTCAACTTATGACCTACGCACATTATATTAACATAGTAAAGAGTGGAGGAATTTATTGTATTGCGAGAGGTCTGTAGAACTCCCAAATCCTGGATGCGTCCTCATTCCTCAAGCTGCTTTTGAAGTCTTCTGAAAGACTGGATTATTTTCATCATACAGCGGTTCGAATGCTGAAAAACAAACGCGGGTGAATGAAGAGACGTAAGTTATTAGTAGGTACCTAAACAACTAAGTTATATAAGCATCATCACTGTCGTCAAACTTATATGAGCTCAATTGCAATTGAGTCATTATTCGTAATTGTCTCGTTTGCCAAAATGTTGCCTGTATGAACACACGTAACTATTCTTTAATATACATCCAGTCCTTTCTTGATAGTGGTTAGAAGGAAATACAGATAAATAAACGCATGATAACTAATCGAACCATCGACGCGAAGCAGTGTTTGAATGAGGTCATTTAAGTGTTGAATTAAATCAATTCATGCATGCATGCAAGCAATAACTTTAAATTTATCTAATATCAACTGCAACCTCTACGCTTATCCGAAAAATGGCGTAAACATACAAATTAAACCATTACAGACTTGATATTTATTTGTTATGAACTTTCATAAAATACCATGATCTGTCTATAATGGAATCACGCAATGGTTATTGTGCCGGGTAATGTGGGCACGCGATGCGCATGCGCAGAAAACACTTCACACGGCGTCGCCGCAGCATGGCTTGCGCACGTCGCAAAATTCACGTGCTATTACAGTACATACATACGCGCCAACCGACGAAAACGCCGTAAAGGCTGACTTCGAACGATACAACATTAAAAATAATGTTCTGACTTTAAAATAAAGTATTCGAAAACAAAACGAGTGACTGAACATTTTATTTCTAGACTTTTGTTTTTCTTTCCTGAAATGTTCGCGGAAAATCAAAGAGGAAATGCTTAGTTTTTTTCTTTGAATAAAATTTCCTGGTTGTGTGTTTGTGGTTGTGAAAAGCACAGTATTTTTTGGTATATGTGGTAAATCTACTGACTGTTTTCAATGTTTGTGAACTTCACTGGATAATTTTCCGGTAAGTACTATAGGGGTAAGCTTAGTGATAAACATAAAATCATATCCTTGCGCTAATACACCTGTAAAATAGATACCTACTGACGATCAATCAATCATTGGGTTGTTTCAAACAGAAACACATAAGTCGTGTTATGCGCTAACGAGAAGAGAAAATCATGTCTTATGTTATAGGAAGTGTATTTGTTGTGTTTTTCAGTTTCATAAACTGGTTCTTTACATGTCATGCCACGCTTTGTAACCGCATTACTAACTAGCTGCCGCCCGCGGCTCCTCCCGTCCCTCCTATGTGTTATTCCATACTATAATTTATCTCTGTGCCCAATTTCATCAAAATCCGTTCAGCCGTTCTGACGTGATTGAGTAACAAACATCCAAACTTTCGCATTAGTATAGAATAGTATAGATTACGGAGAGGTCGGGTAAGTAAAGGGGTAATAACAGTAAGTTGAAAAAAAGTTTGTTGGGTCGAGACTTAAGGGACGAAACGAATACTTCGATACGACAGAACCCCTACACAAATAATAGTCTGGACCTATTTCTAGTAAAATAGGTCCAGACAATTATTTGGGAATAATAGACGTGGGTAAGAAGGCTGCCAGGCTCAAATGGGATTGGGCGGGTCACGTGAGCCGCATGCACTGTTACCGTCGGGCAAGTTTCCACATAATGGGTGCCCGAAGATGGACGGCGCCGCCGAGGCCGGCTTAGAAAGAGGTGGCGAGACGACCTGGACGCGTATTATGTGGGCTGGCGCGAAGTAGCGAAGGAAAAGAATTCTTGGAAGGACTTGGGGCAGGCCTTTGCCCAGCAGTGGGACAGCATAGGCTAATAAAAAAACGATAATGTTCCTTACCCAGAAAAGACTAAAAGGCCAGAAGATAAGTTTTTCAAAAAAATAAAAACCTAAAGAACACGGCATCCTAATCAGTACCTAGGTACGTAACTACCAACCTACGTCGTGGTAGGACCTAGGTACGTATTCCCTGAGACCTGAGACCTTCCCATTCCCTTTCCAAAATGCCTCATGTAATCAAATCAACTAGATTGCGCTTGTAACTCCCATCATAAGTAGGTACTAAGGCAATAGATACACCTAATTCTCGGTCACGATATCGTGATAATTCAACATGGTCCTATAAATTGTTACAAGTAGGTACATACATAGTCAACGAGATTTTGGCCTATTGGTATGCAATTCGAGCAATCAAAGATTGGTATGGCCACTTGATCACTCACGATATGTTTGTTCATAGATGAGGAGGCTATTCTTGTCACGTCCTGTTTATAAATATGGGTAACTAGATAATATTTCCCGCGGTTTTGGCCGTGTGATAGTCGAAATTTATCCCAGGGGAGATACTGCTGAGATAAAAAGTATCCTATGACCTATTCCAAGATCTGGAGTAGGATACCCTACCCTTGTACCAAACTTCATCCAAATCTATTTAGCCGTTTTGACGTCAATTCGTAACAAACAGAATTACGGACAGATTTGTTTGTGCATTTATCTATTTAGGTACTATCTATGCGTAGGAACTTATACTAATATAATAAGCTGATGTCTAGAACTACTAGTCGGATTTGGAAAATTATTTTTGTATAAATGATAGCCACATTCATGAGGAAGGCTATAGTCTATACGGGAACGGGATATGCACGTACGAAGTCGCGGGAAAAAGCTAGTTATATTAAAAACTAGTGGACTGCCCCGGCTTCGCCCGGATGTAAATGTTTTTTCAAAATCTTCTTTTATAAGAACAAGAACCTTCTCCTGACAATAACAAACTCAACAAAAAAAGAAGCCGTTCTCGAGTTTTGCGCTTAGCAACACATTTATCGATTCATTTTTATTATATAGAAGGTACAGATATAGATGCTAAACGGCATGAATTTCCCTATGATACATGCCTCCCAAAATAGGTATGTATTGTATAAAACATTCCAATTGTTCTGAATGTTTGTATTGCTTGCTGAAACAAAAATAGATACCTGCTGATAGTCGCATACAATGACCACTGCTATGCAACAAAACAATAAACAATCACACACAGCAATTAAAACAATTTCTTCGGAACGTTCAACCGCAACTATTGAACTGCATAAAAAAGGCCCTTCTACCATGGCTTGTAGAAGATTAGGAAATGGTTAAAATGTTACCATGTTATTGTCTCACGTACCTATGGATATCTAGGTACCTACCTATCGTGAGTATGTTTTTGTTGTCCCACTGCTGGGCAAAGGCACCCCCCATATTTTTCTAGTTGACTTTATCTCTTGTCGTCCCTGGCCAACCCGTTAGGAATTAGTCCGAATCATCTCGCCAGCGTTTTTTTTCTGCCTCGGTTATCCTGGCCCATCTGTCCTCGTGGATCCTGTAAATGCTACCTGTCCAATCCCACTTTAGCCTCGCAGATCTCACATCCACTAAACGCTGGACACAGACCTAAGGTGAAGCCTTACCTAAGAAGAAATATTTGTTTCATACGGGAACTCAACAAGCAACCGGTAGCGCAAAATAGATAGATAGATAGAGAGAGATCACTGAGCTATTGCAGCAATCGTGTCGTTAAAATTAGCATTTGCGTTTTAGGCATGTATCTGTCGAAGATCTTATATTTATTTGTGTATTATAAAAAAAAGATAAAAAACCCTTAATCAGCCGTTAAATTAAAAGCCTCTTTGGTCAATCTTTGGTTCAATATCGTTTAATGACTTGCCCATGTCACTTATGTCACTGATTAAACGGCGCTGTTCAATGAAAAGGCTAGGCTTTTAATGAAACGGCTGACTAAGCTAGATGGTTGCGACATATCTACTAGGTACATCCACCAGAGGCATAAATACCTACTTTGTTTTTATTTTAAGGAAATTTATGTTTTTTGTTACTCCTCCGCAGTTCTTTTTGAATTGATTGCCTTGGGGGATTCTCAGGCTTTCAAACAGAAAAAATATATAATAATATAAAATTACAAACTTTCACAGAATTTTGCATAGCTCAAGATTCTATTAGCTACCCATCAAATGGATCCCGGACGGTCGGTACCGAGAATTGAATTAGAAAGTAAAAAGAATACACTACATTAAAATTGCTTGAATTCTAATCGAACCGGTATTTCACAATTCGCTAAAATGTTTCATATATTTAAGTAGGTACCTACCTATCATTTTAGCGTAGCATAAAGGATAAAAGAAAAACTTAATTTCTAAATTATGCAAAGGGCCTATTATCCAGCCCATACATTAATTTAAAACAGCTTAATGCCAATTAGTTATGTTTTTACATATGACTATAACAATGCAATAAATATATTTAATATACCTAATAAACATTCAAGTTATAGATAGACGACTACGTAAAAAATGTTATCTGGAAGATGATTTAAAAAAATACTAATTGTTTTTGATTTCGGCAGTTCTATTTCGATAGAGGCACTTAAAATTCGAGATTATTTTAAGCTTTTGAACGCTACAGCATAAACGCATCGGCGTGCCCCTGATGCCAAGCCACAACTTCGCTGTACTTTTTGTCACATATTTGTGACGTTTGGCGTACAAGTCTCGCGCTTGCTTGTCTTGTAGTTATACGTGACAATGGCGTTTAAAAGGTTAAAACCTGTGATAAGTTCTCCACTGAGCAAAGGTCTCTTCTCCAGTCAGTGAAAAAGAGGTGGGTTGGCGATCTAGGAGGCCTACCACACAAACGTAATATCAAAATCTCTTGCGATGCAAGAATATTTCCAATGTATTATTGTGATTTCCGGTTTAGGACAGTATTTATCTAGTTTCCTTATTGCGAGCCTTCTATTCCGCCGTGTTCTTAAGACTACCTACTACCTAATCAGTAATCACTTATGAATATGATAAATCCAAGAAAACATCGTAAAGAAATTACGATGTTTTCCTTCAACGATGTCAGTGATGTCTAAGATAAACTTAGAAAGTACCTACCTACATATGATTTGAAGTCACATTGAGCTGGTATTGGCACGTGCTGGCTCAGTGATTGCGACCTTGCCTCATTTGCACGAGGGCCACGAGGACCGAGGTTGTGGGTTCGAAACCGAAGAAGTACACATGTGAAAGCCTATAATGGACAAATGTTTATCGTGAAAACGGGAAGGTAACTGTTCTGATATACCTACATTGTAACATTTTTTGACCCACTCAACTAATGCAAATCATGGTTTCAAGTCGAGTAGAGCTTTTAAATTTATGTTCTTAGCCTTTTAATAGTGATAATAAACCTTGATGTTTTGTAGGTATATGACACTTCATTAAAGTTGTACCTACCCCTACACTTTTTACGTGACAAGGCAAAAATATTTTACCGTAACATCATAATTCCTGAAAAGTCATCATTGTACTCATTATTAACTATTAACAACGTTTACTATGAGTCCATCTGACTGAAATCGCGATTATTAATTCTGTGGCTCCTACATTCATGTTTCGACTACACGTACTGATGTTTTTTTTTTCGCGATATCAGAGTTGCTTCCTTAGTAAAATTTATTTGTACACAATAGGTAATGAGTGACCTACGCTAATCTTTTCTGGAATTGCGATGTTTCTGTTACACTTATTATATATAATGTGTAACCTATAGGTTACAGTTAGTATTTAATAGTTTATTTGAGAGTAGATCAATATAGATAATACGCATATGTAAGTGTCGGTAATTATCATGTATTTATGTTGCGTTAAATCATATACAAGTTTTCACTTCTATCGTGTGGTGCACGCATCCTCTTTTTACACGTACACTGCTCAAAAAGGTGTGTTATTTTATTGACGTAGAAGATTTAATGAGCTATAACAAAAAGTAGACGTCTTAGGGTGCGTTTCCACCAGAGATGTGCGAGGTAGCCGAGTGGCGCGAGGATGCGTAGCAACGCTGTGAAACGGTGCGCAGATGACCGGTGCGAGGATGTGTAGTGGACTCTTCAGATCCGATGCTAGCAGTTTCTTGCTCGCATCCATCCCTAGCACACATTCCTCGCATCCATGTATCGCTTTCACCGGACCTGTTAGCGAGGCTAGTTAAATGAAGCGAATCTATTGGTTCTTAACAAACACATCCCTCGCTACACATCCTCGTACATCTCTGTTGGAAACGCATCCTAATTATGCCTTTTGACCAGTGATGTGCTATGTAACGTTGCTATGGATGCTTTGACATCCACTAATCATATTCATTGGTTCACATAGTGGAACCTGATTCAACTGAGCTGCGTTTTTATATGGAAGGATGCGTGCTGTAGATGGCTGGCAGGACGCGCGGCGAGGGCGGCGCGCGCGAGACACTCTCCCCTCACCGCGCCGCCGCCGCCGCTCCCCATGCCTT
>NDFZ01005223.1:169237-226350 GCA_002192655.3 Mamestra configurata | reverse complement strand
CCATGCCTTCCCTATTGTCGTAAACGTCACAAAGCTCGAGCTGCGCATCTCCCTCGCACAGTTACCTTGCGGCGGCGCATTATCATAGCACATCTTACTCGCTCCGCTACATAGCTTAGCATCGGTGGAAACAGTCATAGAGTTTCGTAGCTTAGCTTTTACATTCTACAGCAGCATAGCCGTATAGCACAACTCTGGTGGAAAGGCAACCTAAGCCTTGCTATTTGTTTAACTAGGCTAGAAAAAATACCAAAACTTAAATGCATCCTAATTAACAGTTTTTAGTAAGTAAGACTTGCCTGGACGTGTAGTGTTAAAAACTGATTAATATATTTTGAGAATCAAGTAAGTGCAAAAAGCTGAAACGCCTAGCGTGCTCTATGCTATGATGAATTAGTGTGAAGGTATTCGCACGTGAATTTCGATAGTATAGACGCGCCAGCACATCAAGCTACCCGAGACTGTCAAATCTTCCCAATCAACCTTGAACCTAATGATTCAGCGATTAAGTTGAAAATCTATTAAAGAAATTTGACAGATTCTTGTAGTTTGATGTTTTGGCGTCTGTACAATATTCATACTAAAGTAGGTATTAAAGCTTTTTGGTAGAGTCAGCACAACAATCGAATATTAATGTTTTTTAATATTATAATATTTTCTGTCATAGCAAACTAGACTTTCATTGATTTCATCAAATATTTCAAAGATTTTTATCAAATATAAACAGTCAAATCAAATGCAACAACTTTAAAAATACAATTCTGTAAATGACTTTCTCGGGTACCTTTTTAGATTTTAACGTTTGTTTTACAGAAAATAAACAAACCTAACCAATATTCACTCAGATTCATTTAAATAATTAAACAATCTTTGCGGCTAGTGTCCCTATGTCAATATAATATAAAACTGGTGACTGAGTGATTGAGTGACTGGCAAATAACGCACAGCCTAAACTACTAGTCGTAGAAAGCTGAAATATGTCATGTAGCTTCCTTAGGGAGTTTAGAGGAGCACTAAGGGGATATTTTTCGGAAATTCTCCCGGAGAAAACGGGATGTAATTAGCAAAAGCTAGTTGGATAATTATATATTTGATTGCGTCTTGTTATGCTGACTCTACCGCCTTAAAAAATATAGACATTTAGATCTACGTGTAATCAATGCGTTAGTTACAGTCATTGAAAGTGCACAATGATAAATGGCTTACAGGCCACATAAACTGTTTGGAATTCCATATTTTTCGATGATTTACATAAAGAAAGTTTTCGTCGCGGAAATTGATTGATCATCGGTGGGTACTATTTTGCGTCTAAAATTGAATGTTGGCAAATATTTCATGAATTCGTGAGAATTTGTAGTTTTTGTCTAAAACCGGATTTGGTTGTTCATTGGATAAAGTAGGATATTTACTTTGTTTCGTTCTGTAAACTTACATCTAATAACGAAAGCTGGTTACAGTTTTAAGACCAATTTTATCGTCCAATTATGTTTCCAGTGACCTGTGCTTCATCTTAATAACTGTAGTTAAGTTATTTATTTTGTTGTGATGAACCTACTCAACACGTGTTTGATATCCTACTTCCCGGATTATTAATTCTAGCTTTTGCCCGCGACTTCGTACGCACATAACCCGTTCCGGTTGGAATTTCGGGAATCCAAGGTACCCATGGTACCGTGCCAAATTTCAGCTTTCTACGACTGGCAGTTTCGGCTGTGCGTTGTCTGTCAGTCACTCACTTAGTCAGTAACGGAAGAATTTTTAAATACATATTAGGATTACCTACGAATGTGAAAGTCTATATGTTAGAAGTTTGTTAGTTAATCACGTCCAAACGACTGAACGGATTTGAATGAAATGGATTAGTACTTAGCATAATTTTTTATCCCGGTGTAAGGTTCCCGTGGGATAGTTTTCGACCAGCTTTTAAAAAATCATTACCCTCCTTCTGGCCTAGTCGGGTAGTAACCAAAGTAAGAAAGTTTACTTCATTATAAGAAGAGTAGTAAGAAGATGTCGTCATGAAAACATGACATAAAATAAAGAGTGAAAAGAATTCGTACGATTCGAGGCATCAGTGGCATGTGTTGATCAGGTGAAAATGCCTGAGATGCCTCGCTTTAATGATCGCCGACACATTAACTCGCGCGCGGCGTGGAACAGAAGAAACAGAACATCCGATATGCGTGTGCGTATGGTAAACACGACCGTACAGTCAATCACATGTAGAAGGGAAGATTTTGACATTGCACATGGTATTTACGAGAAGTAAGCTGGTTGGGAACTAAACTGTTCTAAAATTAAATTAAAAATCAGCTTAGCTTTTATTTAGTACTCAATAAACACATATTTCATAAAGAAACATGAAACATATGTATGTTTCTTCATGTTCACGGTGAGATGTTTTCATAATAGCACTACAGGTTGGTACCGACGTTTATGTTTTTGTAATTAAAGGGTTGCCAAATACGTGCGGTTGCTAGTACAGACATCACATCAAGCTACCACAATCTGTCAAATTTCTTTAATATATTTTCAACTTTATCGCTAAATAATTAGGTTCAAGGTTGATTGGGAAAAATTGTTATTTTTGGGTAGCTTGATGTGCTGGCGTCTGTACCATAGGCCCCGATATACATGGATTGTAGCAGACAGGTGTGATCAGTATTGAATATCCATTGGGAAATACTGCGGAACTTATTATACTTAGAATAGCAAATTCCTCATTCGCACATTATGTTTAGCTTCAGGTAAAATGCGGAAAGACGTGCTGGGAATACAGAAAACGGCTAATACATTAAGCCAAACAAAACCAGTGGTTTGAGTATGAATGTTTATAAACATGGTACCTAGTCTTTGACACAATGACAACCTGTGGTTTAGTAAACAGTTTCTCCAATTCTGTCCGTAATCAATATTAGGAAAGTAAAAATTGGTTTCAGAGCGGGTTTCCAAAAGCCACTTTATCAAAAAAAAATGTAATGGTATGGACTTTGACTCGGCTTCATATACATTACCTCATCATCATCGTATCAGCCGAAAGCCGAAAGACATAGGCTGGATCCAATGCTGGACATAGGCCTCCCCCAAGTGTCGCCACAACAACCGGTCCTGTGCGTCTCGCATCCATCGGCTACCCGCGACCCTCACCAGGTCAACGGTCAACCTTATGGGAGGCCTTCCAACGCTGCGTCTTCCGGTACGCGGCCACCACTCCAGAACTTTTCGGCCCCACCGCCCATCTGCCTATACATTACAGCTTAAAAGTATTTGCTATCTTGTAAAAGGTTTAATAAATGAAACGACTTTATACTTAGTAAATTTAATTATTTATTAGAAATTCTTAAAACATAATATAACTACTGATTTTAAATATTAGACTCATCCATGTGTTCTTTGATTTTAGTGACGGCCTTACAAATATGGCCTCTCAAAATGCAGGTGGCCAAATACTTTTGAACGGTACTGTACATTTTTTTTTTAATTTCTAAATTTAAAAAAAAAATTACAGTACTGTTCGTAGGCACATGGTACGTTGATTAAAATTTTGAAACTCAATATAATATCTACACCAACATTAAACACTTCTTAATTCACAGCTGATAAATGGCTTCAAATCTTATCTCAAACGATCTGGCTCCATTACCGAAACTATATGTAATATTTATGTAAAGTTAAACATTTCTCTTTACTTGCCAATAAATATTCGACAGCCTATTAATGACATCTGATACTATCAGTGAGATCACCTTCATAAATAAGATAAGAAGGCTATTTTAATAGCATTTATGAGGGACATTATTTTTGTGGGCACACGAAGGGCCGTTGTGAAGTGGAATGCAAAAAACCGGCCAAGTGCGAGTCGGACTCTCACACGAAGGGTTCCGTACCATAAACACGTTTCTTGTGTGGGAGGTTTTTGATATAATATTTTTTTATTATTTGTTGATAATTATAGCGGCAATAGAAATACACACTTTGAAAATTTTAACTGTCCACTTATTACGGTTCTTGAGATACAGCCCGCTGACAGACAAGAGTTTGGACGGCCGGACAGTCAAGTGGAGGCATAGTAATGGGGTTCCGTTGCTAACCTTTCAGGTGCGGAACCCTAAAAAGGGCTATTTAATTTTCAATAATTACTTTTTTAATTTTTATGCAGCATGACCATTTCATGTTTTGTCAATTTATGAAGATAATTTTTGTTAAGGTATAGTTTAAAAAAAAATGTGTTTTTTTGTAAACGGCCCCTTGTAAACAGTGATGGTATTTTGGTAGCATTTTATTGAACAGTTGATGAAAAAGATGACAAAGATGAGATTGGTTTAGAATCTAAACCGATAAGGTAGATAGATCTAAACTTTAGATCCAACACTTATAATTTTAAACAATTCTGTAGGTACATAAATCTAAACTAGAGATCCTTTTCCTTTTCTAACCTTAAATAAATTTCTAAAAAAATATTTAAGGTTAGAAAATAGGCGGTATTCGCACGTTCTTCGCTTATATCACTAGGGCAATAATGACAGCGCACGCGACATTTTTACAAAGTTTTTCCTCGCCGCCTCAAGAATTCAATCATCGAGATTACTTCCCGAGTTGATTGGTTGGGAAAATTGCGCAAGAGAAATGTTGATGCGATACCATTACTAATAGCCGTGTCTGATTGGCGAATCATCTGTACGTAACGTAGGCATTTATAAATATTTATTTATACAACATAACATCCCGCCCGTTATTCCCGAAGAGACAGACAGAGGAGTACAACCACATTTTTCTAGTTCTATTTTAAACCAATGTGCTATAGAGAGAAAAAAAAACAGTCGAACCTACTGTCATCAACCGGGCACTGATCCTGACTCTTCGGGCTACGTTTGGAAAATTCCAGATGAGTAACCCAATAACACTTTACCCGACTCGGGAATCGAAGCCTTATAATAATAATAATTCTTTATTATCAGGCAACTAAGGCCCATAGATAAAATACACAAATTAAACATACAATAAAATAAACTAATACATATAAATCTTGCTTAACTTATAAACTAAGACACACGAAGTGACGGCGTCGAGTTACGCTGCGCGGTGTCGCGTAGCCTGCCGCGCTGTGGCTGTCTTATGATTGGCAGCAGTGCTTGCGACCACTATACTATCGTACCATCCTCGCTAATATTATAAATGGGTGTGAGTGTCTCTTTGTTACACTTTGACGCCTAAATCTATCAACCGATTTTGATAAATTTTGGTACAGACGATGGGACCCTGGTACAGACGGTTATAAGATATTAGCGAAAATAAAACTTGAACGCTAGTGTTGCCACGGTTAAAAGCTAGTATTTTATACACTTGTATTTTGAACGCATTTTTACCGTGAATTATGATTTATGAGCGATTACTGAATATTCGAAGGCAGGATACCGTAAATTCCTATCTAATTATCTTTCAATGTTATTGATATTATCCGATAGTTAGGTGTTTTTGCAAAGATTTCTTGGTTTGAATAGCAAGATTTAGGTTTCCTGTTAACTGTAATTAACTCGGTTCACTTGTACCGGATGATAATAAAGAACATAAATGTATATAATATAAAACTTAAATGTATACAATATATAACACAAATGTACATACATAAATGTATGAACTATCCATGTATAATTTTTATCTGAAAGACGACTTCTAGGCTCGTTCGTTCCATCGTAGAGCTCATCCATCTTGTTCATGAGGCGAGATCGAGGAAAAACTGACCTATCAAGAAAGAAAACGGAAAGCAAATTAACCCATGAAGTCTGATTTCCATTGGTCCAGTTTTAAATCTACCTGTGGTATCCAGTGACACTGGATCAATATCTTATAATCTTTAACACAAAGCGATCCCATTGTTAGTGTTACATTGTCACGTCTTAAACTCGACATGGGCCTGACAATGCCTGCCTGCAATGAGTTGTCAATCAAAAGAGATTGTTATAAACAAACAACACACTTGGTTTAAAAAACAATATCTAAAGCTGGGTTGTTGGTTGTTACGGGCCGTAATGTAACATTCGCAGCGAGCATTTTATGTTATGCCGTGTCCTAAAATCCGTGTAAAACAAAACACATGTTCGTGCTTGTTTCTACGTATTGACTGCACGAATGCTCGCTTTGCTAACATGTTACATTACGCCCCGTAACACCGGTCAGTACCCACCTTGTTGTTTGTGTTTCTAGACAGGAACAGGACATGCCGATGCATGACAATTTATTGCCATGTCAATAAAATAAACACTACCTAGTAATGTGATGTGATTGGCAGTTGAAAATTCAAAAAAGCACAGCCGTGTTCCTTCTAATGCCCTTTGCGTTCCAGGACTGCGGCGACTCTTTCGAACAAGTTCCGCAACCCTGGAATAGTCTTAGGCTTGATTGTACCTACTCATAGTACGCTATGCCACACTCTGCTATTATTTTAGACAGGAGACCGTCGCGGTGTCCATCCTCCTGACAAAACCTGTTACTTTGTGCACGACACTATCAGCTTATTCCTAGTTGGCAGTCACCTGAAATAATTACCATATTTTATCTAAACTATATCATCGGAGCCTGTCAATTCTACAACATCACAGTGTCTGTTTACAAATGAACACTTAACTGTTATGAATACGGAATACGACAAGTGACACAGAGGCAACAAGAACGTTTTCTGTTTATCTCGGCGATATGTCTTGCTCTTGCGCAGTTAATAGAAATGGTCATTACTGTTGTGTTTATGTAGAATGTTTGTTTGTAACCTGGACATGATGTAACGGATGGCCCTGTTGGACTACGAAGATGGAATAGTGGGATTCCATAAAACAAAAATGAAGTAACTTAAAACTTCTTAAAGTTTGATTATTTTACTCATCATTGTGAACAACTTTTGTTATTAAACCAATCGTAATATCGCGAAAAAGAAATGAAGCTGCACCATTTATTTTTGTCACATTTATGTACTCGACAAAATGTACTGAGGGCCTAGCACGAATGTTTTTACACGACTGCCCAAAACAAGGAGTGTTATTGACGTATAGTAACGTTACGTAAAATTTTACTACAGTTATAAAACTCGTAGTTATAAGTTTCGCACATAATATTTATTCGAATTTGATACCATATTAATATTTTTTATGATACAAATTGTGTATGTCGCATAAAATTAAACCAAAATACTGTGGGGTGTTAGTTTTTATATACAAAATTCACTTACAATCCATATAATCAAGATGGAATGACAGCTCACCTCGTGATCACTTCACCAAAGCCTTCACTTCGACATGTTTACAGAATCGACCGGCTGTAACGTTACTATACGTCAAAACATTCGCGTTAGGTACTCTGAACAGCTGTTTTGTTTTGCGTGTCGCCTGTTGTGGTTTTTTTTTTTTAAAAAATAACAAGATGATTTTTATCTTCCGGTACTTTAAAAGTGATGTTGTAACAAGAAGGAAATCATATTTTAAGATGGGTAAAAGTTGTTAATCCACTAAATCAATCATAATCATAACTCAACACAAACTCCTAATTTGCAAGAAGAGGTCAGTTGCATAGATACATTACCAATTAGCATATTTTGTTACGTAATCTGGCTTATCCGTAAATAATCGCGTAACTTAGTAGTTATGTATCATGCCATGTTTTTTGTTTCAGTGAACCTATTATGTTTTGCCTCAGCCCTGCCATGCCATGCCCGTCCATATTCTAAGTTATTTCCTCCACTTGACTTAACCTCGACTCATGAAATTAACAGTTATGATATAACTTGATATTTTACATCAATATTCTCGACTTTTGTATGGTGTCGGACGCAAAAGAATAGCACCATCCCATCACTTCCCGTGGGTGTCGAAAGAGGTGACTAAGGGACTCAACAGAGAAAGGGCAGCCGCAGCAGCATTCTCTGTGCATTGCAACAGCTACACTGCGATCGCCAACCCGCCTGCCAAACATGGCGATTATGGCCCTTTAGGGGAGGCCTATGTCCAGCAGTGGACGTCTTTCGGCTGATATGATGATGATGATGATTCTCGACATTTGAAAAGTCGAAGTTAATGTTAACGATTGTCAAATATTCCACAAAGGGCCACGTGACATTTTGGTAGCACACGTCAATACATTTTTGACAATTGTTATCATTGATACAATACTACGAGTACTTACTTAATGTTGGTCCTCTGACTAACTTTGAATGAATGCGATAAGTTTTTGGGGGTCTCATTATTTTTTTAAGCGGTAACATATTTGCTGCTAACATATTTTCATTCAAAAAATGATATAATCAATTGGATATGAAAATGTATGGAAAATATACTGTTTATGCAAGTTTATATCTCATAGCTTGTATGTGTGTGCGTGTGGTGGCTTCCGGAGTGATCAGCTTTGTAAGAAAACTGAGATCATCATGATGATGGATTTTCTTTTAGTTCATGATACCGCTACACGGAAATTAATACAGTCGGTCACTATGTTACAGACCTACAGTTTGCGGGATATTTAAGGCCTTTAGTATTTAGTTTCATGACAGACAGCCTGTCTGTCAATTACACGCCAGTCACATTAGATATGGTTTTAATTCATTTAACAAGTCCACTTATTTAGGATTTTTTCTTGTTCTATGAATGGGCGAAAACACATTTATAGGTTCATAGTTACTAATGTATTGTGTCAAATGTGTGTTATGGGATTGAAACTGCTGCCAACTAAATCTATACTAATATAGAACTATTTATATAATATTGAAAGAGATAGAATTCTTTGTAAGTTTGTGAGAGGTACTGGACCAAGGTGTGACTGATACGCGCCTGCCGGATGATGACGCCATGTGTTGATTCTGGCGCAGCATCTGGTCGGTGCATGTCAGTCACACCGAGGGTGATTGGACTCGGGAGGTCAAGCTGCGTGTGATCCTATACCAGATATGGGGGAAATTACCATCACCCCCGGGAGCTCGTGCAGTTCGTCCGTTGCCTAACTGGAAATATCCAGGGCTGGCCGGGCTACACAATTATTGGATTGAATGGTTTCAAAGATCGCCCGCTCGCTTGGGATCTCAATTACAGTCTGCCTTAGAGTTTGTATTTGCACTTAGTATCTCGATAATTATTTCACCGATAGACAGCTATACTTATACTACTTAGTAGCTTATGCCCGCGGCTTCGATCGCGTGAAAATCAAAAATTATTCCGAGGGAACATAAAGTAATCCTGTCCAAATTCAGGATATAAACTAGCTGAGTGCCGCGTAGACGCGTAAGACGTACAGCTAGAACAAAAAAACTCACTTTCGCGTTTATAATATTAGATAGGACACCTCTCTAAAAAATCACGGTTCTTGTGTGTTCCTACATATGGGATAGACCACTGGAGAAAACCCGTGGGAGAGAGAAAAACGATTTGTTACGACATAAAACGCGTTGATGTCTTTTGTACTGGCAACTAAAAGTTACGTAGCAAGTGGTTCTATCATGAATAATTGTACGTTCACAAGACAATAAATTTGATACCGGAACATTAAGGTGAAAGATCACAGATAGTCAACTACATAAATAATGATTAATTGAATATGAAATGTTATCGATCCGAGCGTCATGCAATAAAAAGCCTTATTAAATTTACGATAAGTAGTATAGTTACTTGTAGCTTTCGATGATAGGTGTTTAATGCCTGGCTCACAATTAAAAATGTATTTATTATACTTTTAATACATCGTAATTCTTATAATACATACGTATTCGATTAATGAAACTGAAATCGATTTCGACATGCATATAAAACTATACTTACTAACATACTAGAAGATTTATCTCCTTTTATCTGAGATGCAATTTACTTACTATTTACAACTTAACTTCAAGCTAACAACTATTAAAATTTTCTTAACAACGTTAAGTTTTTACTAGTCAATTAATCAGAAATGCAATGATCTCAATTAAAAGTTGAGGTGGCAACCAAAGAAGCTGATCACTTTATCATAATTATTTTTTAGGGTTCAGCACCTCTTTTTTTATTTTTTTTTTAAGGATGGGAAATCATCAAATGACTTCTTCCGCTCTGGGTGGAGCAGAAGGGCGTGTCAGACTCTTACTGACTAAATAAAACCCATCCGTGTTCCTTCTAAAGAGAAAAGAGACACCGCGGCCCTGGAACGCAAAGGGCGTTCCAGGGCCGCGGTGACTCTTTCGAACAAATTCCGCAACCCTGGCAGGCTCTGGCCCTAGCGGACCCCGTCTTCTGTGCTGACATCTCTTTGAGGCGCGCGTGAAATACAACGCGCCATCGACCCGGGCCTGGTGGTGATCGGACAGCGAGCCACCCAACGCTCGCTGTCCGCAGGCCCGGTTCAGCACCTCTATTGTTGCACTGTAGGGTGGAACAATCCTCCATTTCTTCCATTCATTTCTCCCGGCTTTAGGCAAGTGTAAAAACGTTTTGGGTACACATTCATTGTGCGTACAGTTAAGGAGTTGAATTCCCTTCTAGAGTCTGTGATAGCTACAAACTGGGAGTTTATAAGTCAAGATTAAATAGGTTACTTCTAGGCAAGCGTGTTTCATCTTCGACCACATCTTCAGGTGAGATAGTGGTTAAACGCGTGCCTATCAATAGTAAAAAAAAAGTCTACGCCAGGGTCTCCCATGATGACAAAAAAAGCAACCGAGTTCCAAACCAAGTTGGAAGTCGGTTGTTTTTATTTGTAAAAAGTATTTCGTCAAAAAATTACGATGGGACGAGCCCGACTCACACTTAGCTGGTTTTTGTTCTTTTCCTAAACAAATCAAAGAAAAAGACTCATGAATATGTAGCAATAAACACTTACATCCCCATATATCAGTCTACAAAAGATAGCGTGATGATAGCAATGCAAATAATATAATTATTGCATGTAGTGTGAAATATAGTCCACGTCGCTTAGATGATTAACCGATTTGATTGGCTTTCGTCATACCGGCGCAGGCGCAGAAAAAAATAGATTTATGTGCACCGCAATAGTGAAGTTGCAATTCTTTTTCAGCTGTTTCAGCACTGTAGCTGTAAGCATTGTAATTAGCCGGTATTTTGTTACGATTTTCAGCCTGAAAAAATGTATGCTAGCTCATTAGAATGATTATTGTAATTTTAGCTGAAATTGGTTTAATTAAGACCTACAATGTGCGGCATTGCTTTGATTGCAAACATTTTGTACCTGTTTTTGCCTTGGAAGGCAGAAGTAACCCGATTTTATGTCTAGATACAAAGCAAATAATATAATGCGAAAAATAGTGCATTATTTGAATAAAGACAATTAGCAGTTGTTACAAATTATCTATTCACTATTCCTCAATTTTTCACTAAGGAAAAATTTAAGTATATTGCAAAATTCTACGTACCGACAAATATCATGAAATAAATGAAAAATGATTCAACCGCGCCAATAATATTACGCCTGCTACAAATGAGGCGTCAACACCTCGACTGTATGGACATGACACATCGCAACGTAATTCTGAACCATCAAACCAACAACCGCAATATTCGGTAAATAACCATAATGACGATCTAAATCCGAACTCTTCCGAAGATTTCCGAACGTCCCGTATAGTTATCAGAGCATCCCCGCTAATGGTGACGACGTGACCACGCCTAGACGTCGCGGTTTAAAATAATACACCAGAATCACTAGATGAAACCGATACTTTCTACAGACGATTATGGGATAAAAGTAAGCTTGAGAAACTTTTGTACTTGTAATAAAGTTTTCCTTAGAAGACACAATGGATTGTGTGCCCTAACATTAGGCTCGGTCCTAGGGTCAACACTGACGGCTGAATCCGTTTCAATACTAGGTTGTTTGATGTGTTTACCTCTTGATATTGTATACTTAGACTACAATACATTGCGAAATGCAAGACGAAATTAATGTGAACTGAACTTTAAGTATTATTCAAATTGTGAGAATCGCTCCTCGTCGTTTGTGGCTAAAGTTGAATTGTAGAGTCGCCTAAGTCCCAATTGCATAATATTCTCATCAAAAGTGAAATATCAAACAAGATCTGAATTTTTCAGTGCTGTCTAGAGTCTGATTAAACCGTCAAAAATATCCATAAGGACCATTCTTGGTAAAGGTGATCCAGTTCTTAGGTATTAGCATCATTCTCTTTACGTTATCTCATAGTCTATATTACGGTGCCTGAGTTCGATGTGTGCCAGGTTTGATGGTGGCTTTCTGCCCGTCGAGCACAAACAACCACGTTTAACTTCCAGGATTTAAACGAGGCCAAACATAGAGCTGTACAGTTTGCAAAATGTAAAAGACGTGTAAAAGTGTTATGTTTAAGCTACTTACAAAATAAATATCATTTATTATTGGTCGGACAAATTGTAATTTTGAGTCAATCGACATGAAATGAAGAAGTAATAGGTTATATATAGCGTAAACAGAACAAACCACAGGACTCATAAATAAATAAACAATAAATATATCAATAATCTAACAGGTTATCATTTCAAATGGCTAAGAACCATAAGATTAATGGTCTCAAGTTATCTCATACGGTGCTTTGACCATCGGAGAACAAACTGCACTTTAATGTGCTCTGATACACAGACTTATTATTATTTATTATGATAGATGACAGGTCTACCGATCATCAGCAAATACTAATGAACAAGGTCAATTAACGATTTTACAACTAAAGCTATGTTAGTTGAAAGATACCTAGATTTAAGGCACTAGGTGACGTGATGAGCAAAACCAATAAAAAATGTATTGGTGTTTTCGAACTTGCGTAAAAAGTTTTTAGTGTTTTTTTAAGTAGCCCATGCTGTCCCGCTGTTTGACAAAATACTTGCAAACATAATTATAAAACGGTTTGTGCTTAAATCATAAAATTTCTCACAATGAAACGGGCAGTACCTAGGTGCAATTAATTAATATCAAAGAAAAAATGAATCCGATTTTAGGGTACCAAGCGCCTTAAGTTAAGGTGTAATCAAAAGTTAGGCTATAAATAAGCTAAGTGTTAATAATGTTAGTTGAAAGATGCCTAGATAAAACGGTTTGTGACTTTAAATCACAAAATTTCTCACAATGAAACGGGCAGTACCTAGGTGCAATTAATTAATATCAAAGAAAAAATGAATCCGATTTTAGGGTACCAAGCGCCTTAAGTTAAGGTGTAATCAAAAGTTAGGCTATAAATAAGCTAAGTGTTAATAATGTTAGTTGAAAGATGCCTAGATAAAACGGTTTGTGGCTTTAAATCACAAAATTTCTCACAATGAAACGGGCAGTACCTAGGTGCAATTAATTAATATCAAAGAAAAAATTAATCCGATTTTAGGGTACCAAGCGCCTTAAGTTAAGGTGTAATCAAAAGTTAGGCTATAATTAAGCTAAGTGTTAATGAGTAAAGATGCTGATTAGATCAATAAACATAACCAAGTTGTCATATTAATTTCTTCTGTTGAGAACAAATTCTCCCCCAAGGCAACACTTATAGCCAATTTTATGATTGGCTACCTTATTTCGTTTTGCTAGAGGCTTTGTTAATGGATCTTGTTGGTCGTAGGTACCTAATGACCAAGAATTTCAAAAGACCACAAAACTTTTGGCACATAAATAATATTGTAACAGAAATTACGGTGATTAACTGAAATTCTTTGAAACATACAGGTATCGTCAAATACATTTCAATTGAATGACATTTTCTGTCTTGAGAATTCGTTTTTTGCAAGATTACCTATAGTTCTGGTTGAGATAGGTTATTTAAATTATTTTTTATTTAAAACTTCAAAATATGTTAGACATTTTATAAAAATGTTTTCGTGTTTAATATTTACAGCTACCTTTCTTGTCGAAATATTTTCATGTGTGGAGAAATTTATGATATTATTTTGCAACATCCGCTAAAAAATAATGCTACATTCTACTTGATCATAATTCCATGCATAATCCCAAATGACGTTAAATTGCTGGACAAACTACTTAAAACACAAACTTTTTTCTGATCAAGCCCAAAATAGTCTGTGAATTGCCTTTTATTTTATTTTATACTTTCACAATAATAACGACACTATGTCTCAAATACATACATAAATATGTATTATGTGTCACACACGTACCGTTCTCAATCCCTAGGAATTGAGCATGATTGAGCAGTTTAAATTTAAGGGCAAATGAGTTCTACATTTATCACTAATGAGATGTGTTATAACATAACGGAAGACTATTTTCAAAACTCATGGTCGAAACTAAAATGCAATCAATCAATACAATACAATTACGATGGGATGTCATGAGTCAACTTTTTATTAACATCTACAGTTTCTTGTCATAACAGAAAATAAGGATGGTAAATTATTTATTCTTTTTTCTAGAAATTATCCAAAACTCGTGGAATTTATTCAACTGCATATCCGGTATATTTGCATCCATAACTGGTCGACAAATTTTAGACTTAGATATTTTAATAATCTGAATGTGTCTCACAAAACTCATAATTTCCAAATAATTACTCGGTATTTTAGATAGCAATCAAACTATCATGAAACAGATGCGGATCAATTAACTAAATGATGAATAATCACTTGAAGAAGCTAATAAACATGTTCATAATGAGAAGAACCTGCTTAGGTGTCGTAAACTTAATTGATCAACTATACTGAAGATGCAAGGTCGAAAACCGACGAAATAAATCAAAGAAACGGGTTCACAGATACTTAAATTAAAGTACAGTTTACGACGAACTATACCTTTCTAAGTTAAGGTTGTAAATTACGATTGGAATGTAAAGCAAATAGGTTCAGGGCTCCCTCGGACACTGTCCCCTGCAGGTGCAATTTGGACTATGTCGCGAGCAGTCTGTCTGTGTTATCTGTTTTCGAGAAAACTGTTGTTTGGGTAGCCATAATGTCTGTAATAAGGCTTTGTTCTCCGCGATAGATCGTCCGTTGTTATTTCCTTGAGTAAAGACATCGAGATTCGGATCTCTGTAAACTTTGATACAATGGGAAATTGGTTTTCGTAACGTTAAATCACAGAATGTGTTGTCGCCTTTTCAGGTTATTTTGGAAAAGTATGAGGATCAAACATCAATTTTTACATTCTGAATTTGCTAGGTATAGGAAAAAAAATACTTTAAAAGAAAAAAAAGTGAAGCGTATGAGAACTTCGAATTTAATTTAAAAAGCACTTAATCAACTATTAAGATTACGTTATTATAGGAGGTCATAATTTCGAAAGCAAAAAATAATCTATTGAGATGAGTCGTAATAGCAATAAATGGTTAAATGATTTATTACAAAGAGATCTTTCGTATATTACATAAAATTAGTTTCTTCATGACTTTCCTTTAATTAAGACATCAAAAGGGACGGTAATTAAGAATAATATAAAATGTTACATAATAATCGAAATGTGGAATTGAATTAGTATGATGTGAGGTTCGTGGCGAAAAAAATAAATGCCATTATAAAGTGATTTTGTAGCATCACGAGATAATTTCTGTTTGTCGGTCCATTCGGACGGTAAATCATCACTTTCTCTGTTTGTTTCATAACAGATGAAGATAGCCCCGATATAATTGCTACTGTCAGATGTGGGGTTAGCAGAAGACTCGCTTTAGGCTTACCTATGTTGGCAAATGTCATGTCCTCATTTTTAAAGTTCGCACGGCTTTGCGGATGTGACAACATTGCAGAAGTATAAATTTTGTGCCTTATCGCTGAATGTCGATCTAATCATTAAGTTTATTTATTACTTTATAGGTTTGTTATTCTGAGCATATTTTACAATGTTTAGTAATATTTTAGGAAAAGGAATCTTTTAGGCGCCACCTCCACGAGCTAGTATTTTGCGGCGATATTATAGTCCTGCCAGTTCATTCTATAAAATTAAAAACTGTGAACGTGTCTCTACACGGAGATGATATTTTAACGGGGATTCGGCGAGTGACATTGACGAGCAAAACATTAACTAGCAGCGATATACTCGCTTGTGGAGGTAGCGCATGAGAGTAAATAAAAGTTTAATTGGTCCTCAAAACACAAGTTACGCTTTGCAGCCCCTTATCATTAACACTGATATCCCTCTTCAATTAATAAATAAGGAGTTTGATTAAATCTTTCTTTTAAGGCGAAATTAAATGCAAAATTGCTTCTTATTTAAGAAAAAATAAATATTTTTTGAATTTAAATCAAATGTTTTAATATTTAATATAATATTTTAATAATCTTTAAGAGAGGAGACGTGGCCCGCTAGGGCCAGAGCCTGCCAGAGTTGCGGAATTTGTTCGAAAGAGTCACCGCGGCCCTTTAGAAGGAACACGGCTGGGTTTTAGTCAGTAATAGTCTGACACGCCCTTCCGCTCCACCCAGAGCGGAAGAAGTCATTTGATGATTTCAGATCCTTCAAAAAAAGAGAAAAAAACCTCTTATGGGGCTGTACCGTTGGAGAATAAGTTCATATTTGTAGCGTTAGGATAACAAACTAGTAAACCAATCCTAACGGAACCATTACATTTGGCCAAGCCTATCGTTTAACAGTTTCATAAAGCATGTTGTGTGGGAGAATTAGCCAAAATTATAACTGGAATTCTCACGAACATGGCTTGAAACAATCAAAATGTTAATTTTGATGAAACTGAAGCTCCCACATCCGATGGACTAGATTAGGCAATAAAATATTTTTTTCAAATGGTCAGGACACGCTTTTTTTCTCATACTTGAAGGTTTCATAATAAGATTCACATCTTTTCAGGACTTTTAAATAATGCCATAATGGATAGTAGTCAGATAGGTAGATAGATAGAATACACTTAATCATCATCTGCCTAGCCTTTTCCCAACTATATTGGGGTCGGCCTCCAGTCAAACCGGATTCAGCTGAATACCAGTATTTTACGTGGAGCGGCTGCCTACCAGACCTCCACAACCCATTAACTGGGTAACACGGTACTCCTTGGCAAGACTGGTGTAAGATTATTTGGCTTTTGACTATCCGTAACGACTGCCAAAGATCTACAAATGACAGCCGGGACCAACGGCTTAACGTGTTTCCGAGAAATAAACTAAAATACGAGAATACACTTAATCGTACACGAAAAATAGTAACGCTGTGCCACCATGATTCCAGTGTGTGACAGAGAGTCGTATATAATGGAATGACTGATAGCACCATTCCCTTTTTATATCTGCTATCTTGATAGTATTACACTTCACGACACGGCCACTGCAAACCTAACCTTCACATTTTTTTCTGTGTATTGATATTTCCTGCACATTTGATGAAACATTGCCTTTTAAACGTTTTTTTAGCAGACCGTTAATCTCTTCAAAATTAAAGTGAACAGGCTTCTTCTAGGTAAGCTCGCTCCAGCGTCGTCTTTGTCTCTGTCATCTATGACCTAGACTAGAGTCAAAAGCAAGCAAACCCATCTCAAATATTCCATTCAAATTGCCATTCGCTCCATTGCATACCACGACGCGATATTGTCATGGTGTATCTTCCTTCCATGCATAACATTACTAGTATTCACACATTTTGCTGCGTCAAAGCGACCACCCTTATTGAGATCCGAAGTCATCTTCAGAGATAAGATGATACATCTTGCAATCTAGATCTTGCACTGGAATCTTATTTGTATTAAATGCAAGCTGGTGTTCGTACAATGGCGAGTAATTGCTATCGACTAGTTGACTGTGAGATTAAAATTGTGTCATCCATAGTTTGAATTATCATTGCATTCATTTGTGTTGTCATGTTTTGTGAAACATACCTTTCTGATAATTGTTCTAGATCTAGTTAAATGATCGTGATGTTGTTGATCATAAAAGTGCAATCCTTTTGCTCTTTAGAAGGTGCTTAGTAAAGGCTACGGGAATTTATTTGAAGGCAAAATCATGGTGCGTTGGAGTTGTGATCACCTCGGTAAATGTTCTTCAGTCAATCGGCAGTAGAAAGTATTTTGGATTCACATAATGCTTGCGTAATCCAGCTTCTTGATTAGGTACAGATAATTATTTATTTTTAAATACGGTGTGAATCCTCCAATTAACCAATTATAATCAACACAGGCAACATAAGATGAAGCACTAATCACCGCATCTGAATACCAAAATGACCTGATTTTCCTACAGGTTACATGTAAAACGGAAACACCATGCGACTAGTAGTTCTGTTTAAAATACTTGCTAGGCAACCTACATAGATGCTGTTTTTGGCAATTAACTCTCAAAAAAACGCTTTAGTGTTTCCGAATATTTGGCTATTTGCATAGAAATAGTCTATAAAAAAATTATACATTAGAAAGGCGCTTATCTCGAAGATTTATTAATGTATTTGAATAAGTCTAGATTTTGGCGAGAAAATATCCTGTGTCTGGCTTATATTAATGTATCGTTTGTCAGTCTACGATCTAAGTTATTGTTCAAGGAAATATGATATTAATTTTGTGCATAACGGTTTTTATGCATTTTGGTAAATTGATGAGAATATATTGATTGATGATTATTATTCTTGTGCTTTCAAAAAACTTCTTAGAAATTATATTGTTAAAACTGCGACATACTTGTTTACGTTGATGTTTGTTTTTTAGATTTACAGGCCAAGTATCTTTTGCACAATAATAGTAAAAAACTTTTGATAGGGTTCTGTTCCGGGTTTGGCCCCTTTTGTTTTGTGTTACCAATCTTATTGTATCCACCAGTCTCAATGTGCCCCGGGGTTTCACCCGCCGTTTTCGGATTTTTGTTTATGCTCGGCTCCTAAGGGTCGTAGCGTAATTTTTCTTTCATATAAACCTTGCTCTGACAATAACAAACACAATAAGAAAATAATTTCCCAATTAAGTGCAGTCGTTCTGCAGTTATGCGTGTGATTCACCGATGTCGGTGGAATTTCAGGCAAATGTTTTTGTTGGTTGTTCTTGTTAGTTGCGTTTGTTGAGCTTTTTGCAACCTATAAAAACCATAAAATAAATGATTATCGTCTATAAATCATAACTACTTGCATCATCTTTCTTTAAATTAGTATCAAATTACAATAGAAATAAATCTTAACAAAAGGTGTGTCCATTAAATCAAAAATCCTTTTCTCAAAACCAAAAAAATGACGCGTTCTTTTACAGTTAACTGAGTTTATAACAAACGAAAAATCGGCTAACTGGATGCATAAAATATAACGTTTATGAGATAACTGTTATTTTTGCATAGTTAATGTGTTCTTCTAATATCTATTTAGTTTTAGACAAGGCTTTCAAGACGGGTTCGTAAAACTTTTAACCGCTGTATCGTAAATAAAACGAGATGTAGAAGATTTATATGCTATCAGTATTAAACAAGATAATAACATTAGGATGCTAGAGTTTGTTTAACAATTTATTGACCTGTTTCACCATCAGGTACATATTAAACTAGTAGAAGGCTAATTTTCTTGCCCGCACGACGACGTGCCCCCGACGCTAAGCTACAAATCGCCGTGCTTTCTGTCACATGTTTGTGACGTTTGGCGTACAGGGCACGCGCTTGCTTGTCATGTATACGTGACAATAGCGTTCAAACGGTTCAACGCTCGTTAAAATTCAATTTGCAATATTATCTCCGCCACAATGAATGTTAAAAACTTGTCAAAATGTAGGGAACAGTTTGTACACGAAGTTTGTCAGATTACGATTGCGATGCGAGATAAGGATCTTTCGCATAGGCATGCAAAAATCTATTGCGAATCAGAAGACCAATTCTTGTACTTAAGAAACGATTAAATGAAAAAAAAATTGGTTGTCTGTAAAGTCAGTTTACGGACAATAGTTTAACGTGACAACAAAACATTGATGAAATGATCGTTACAACGAGCGTAACGTTACAATAAGCGTAACGTTACAATGCGTCATCATTTATCTTGCGTGCAGCCGGCGTTCATCGATTTATTAGACGTTGTCACGTCAAAAAACATTTAAACATTAAATTAAACGTTTTGTAACGTAAACTCTCTGCCTGCGTCTGTTTCCGAGCGCATACAACCCTAATCTCTTCAAAATTAGAGTGAACAGGCTTCTTCTGGGTAAGCTCGCTCCATCGTCGACTTTGTCTCTGTCATCTTTGACCTGGACTAGAGTCAAGAGTAAACTCACCTCAAAAAAAAAAAAAAAAATTTCAATATATTATCATCTCGGCGACTATTACTGTAAAAAACTTCTACTATAAAATTTTGAGGAATTAGTGATGCTTTTGACAGTTTGCATGTCTGCGATGCAAATGCGAACGCTCCTTAAAATACAAGAGTTCGTTTGCTCTTTTGTTACCAATATTCTGTTTTAAGTATGTTTCGCGACTGACTAGTGTCATCACCAGTTACTAGCTGATGAAGCCTATCTTGGCCATACCACTTCCCAAATTGGTTGTGATTATGCATACACTTTAAAACATTGATATCAGATAATTCCTTATTTGGGTTTTAGGCTTGTCAATGCATACTAGTTTATAGATGTCCTCTGCTAACGTGGGTCTTAATTTAGGCAGATGTACTATATAGAAGCTTTGTGGCTGCGAGAACATTGCTTAAGTTATTCTTTAATGTCACTACGGCAGTCATTGAGAATTTAGGGATGTTTTTACAGTCCTACACTACAACAAATTAATTATCACAAAAAATGCTCTTTTCCGTTTAATTGATTAACAATGCCTTTATAAATTGCTCTGACAGTATCATATTTTTTACCAAAACAATGTTTCTTAGTAGGTACAAAATGTTTGATTTATTTTTAAAACATGAAGTTTCTCGTTTGGAGTCAACGTAATTTGTCGGTAACAATGCGATGGAAAAGTGACTGTTACTTAGTAGTTAGTAGACAATGTATGGCAAAGTTCACCTGACACGCGAACCGATCCCACACGACTTTTTTTTTGTTGTTACCTTCAATTTTAAGGAAAATGTAAGTATTTATTAGGCTTTGTGCACACCGGTTCCGTTGACAAAAAAAAATAATAAAAAAACTGCAAAGTATAAAATAACTTTTTATTAAATAATACATTTCGGAAGTCGGTGTTTTTGGTTGTTTCTTCGTTTTTAACACCGACTTCTGAAATTTGGAAGGCGGTTGTATTTTTTTTTGTCAAAATGTATTTTATTTTTTATTTGTTAGTGGTACCCCACACCTAACAACACCACTGTAAAGTCACAAGAAAGCAAAATACGCAATTCCGTTTACTTGGATGACATATTTTTTTCGAGCTATTTTGATTTATAAACCAAACTACTGAACCGATTTTGATGAAATTACTACGAGACAAATCGGAAAGTATATCCTTTCACATAAAATATATTTAACAAACATGATATTAATAACATAAAAACTACAGCCGAATTGAGAACGTGCTCCTTTTTTTAAGTCGCTTAAAAATAAATATCAAGCTTGCACAATTTAATCAAGTGATGCGACTGACTGTTAAAAACTCATTCAACCTATAGAGCTATGCGGAACAGAGAGTAAAGTCCCGCACACCACCATAGAAAAGGGGAGGGATCCTCCGAACCAGGCGGTTGTTGTGTCTGGTGGGCAACTGCCCGATATTCGATATTCGGACTGTTGCATATGTTCAAATCTCACGGAGAACTTTGCTTACGCGATGCAGGATTTCGTTATTAGTTCGTCGTAGATGGCGTTGCGGTTCTTTTTGTTGCCGTACAAATTTCGTTTCTTAGTTTTTCATGTGGCGGCATTGATGCCGCTACAAACCAATCACAGTTTGATAACTCTCGTTAGGCAATTCGCCACAATAATATGTGATCGTTTTCGTTCGAGAAACTGGGCCTTAGAGCGACCCATTGTAAGCTAAACTGAGTCATTTCTCAGCTCATTTACATGCGACCTGTATGATTGTGTACAACATAGTTAGTTGTCTTCAGATTTAGTGCTCAGAGTTTAGATTGAATTGTTTTACTTTCAATGATAATTAGTGCTGTTAATTAGTAATGTGTGCTATTAATTGATTAATAAGTTCGCGTTATGATTATATGGTTTCTAAATGGATTTTTTCCCAATGATTGTGAGAAAAATGTGTTTATTAAATTCTAGGTATCTAGTTAGTTTGCTAGGTTAGTTTAGGTTCGCAAGATCGGATAAGAATATATGTACATATTTATAGATTAGCCAAATTACGAACATCTTTCATGGGGTACTGTGTTAAATGTTACAATAAAATACCTTGTGATAAATTAGCATTAAATGAAAGAAGATTTTAAACTTATATTAAAACCGGATTTTGTAAACTGATCCACTCACTGATCCATTGTTGTTAATTATATTGTAAATATGTAAGTACCTTGTCCCTTGCTACCAAACTTAATTTTATCTCTGCTGGTATTGCTTTGTTGTACCTCTTAGTAGGTATATAAGTGTGTGCTGTATATTAGTGTAATGTTGGATGCATTGTGCTCACATAATATAATCAATTGATCAATGTATGTATACAAAATATTGTAAAACTTAAGTTTGAAAAGAGTAACTATGGAGTTTCTTGTCCGTTCTTCTCCATAAGAATCTACTTTTTGCGAATGGACAACTAGAGTCACTAATATTTTGGTTTCAAACTGTTAATTTGACGTTCAAAGTGCCTTTTAATGGTCTAGTTGAAATAAATGAATTGACTTTGACTTTATTTTCCTCGGTACTTTTTGTTGAGGGATTTTACTTTTACTATGACTTGGTAGGTTTTCATTCTTAACTTATCATAAAAATTAATTTAAATATTAGATTTGTCTGAATAATTATAAGGACACTATTTGCATTTTTCGTCGCCATATGACTGTCATCATTATTTCAGCCGAAATACGTCCACCGGTTAAAGGCATCTCCCAAGTGTCGTCACATCGACTGCTGTCCGTCTCGCATCCCGTGAGTTCTCATGGCCTTCACCAGGTCATCGTTCTACCTTGTGGAAGACTTTCCAACGTTGCGTCTTCCGGAACACGGTCGCCACCTTTCAGCTCCGTCCTTTCTGCGATCGATATGCCCTGCCCACTGCCACATAATTTTGACGATTCTTCAGGATATGCCGTAAACTTAGTTTTCTTCATTTCTGCTTCCATCCGAGGGAATTATTTTCGTTAATCGCCCATCACAATCGTATTGCAAAACCAATGGTTTGATTACACCAACACTCATTTCTTGTTCCTGACTATTAAGATAACCGAAATAATCGTTTAAACTCGAGTGTGTGAACTCAGTTTAAAGACGTGTCGAATGGCGGTCAGGGGTTTAAGTCTAAACAAAGGGTCAATTAAACCAGTAGGTCAGTTGTTTGTCGCAAATAATTATATTAAATAGTTAAAACAATTTGGTGATTGTTATCATTCTCACGGTGGATGGATATGTAACACATTTATCTTTATTTTTGGTACTTTTGGTGGGAGTAGGCCGCAGCCTGCCTTGTTTTTAATGGGTTGAAAGTTATTTGATGATTTTAATCTTGTTTGCACTGCTTAGATACGTATACTGAGTTAGGATAACTATATAGCGATGTATCATATAGTGATATAATATTTTATTTTAATTTGTTGTAAACCTACCACAGTTTAGCCTTTTTAATCCAAAGGTTGACTAGTAGAGAATGCCTTGATGCATTAAGTCCGCCCCGTGTACCACTATTGTACATTAAGCTTAAATAAATAAGTAAATATATCGCAGTAAACGTATCTTAAGAAGTATGTAAGTGTCGGTGTCTTTAATAAAAAGTGGGTTACTTCTTCCCTTTTTCGATTCGAGGGTTAGTTTATCAATTGGGCCCAGGAGGTGACTATATTTATGGCAGCAATGGTAGCATTTAAAATGATTCACAAGGGTTCAGGCTTATGAACAATTGAGCAATGAATTGGGCGGAAACCTGAACAGCGGGATCGCACTTATATTTGGCTAAATATTGAAAGAAAATTGATTGTTGGTGGGGCTAAGTGGAGGAACACTTACATGCAAGCGGGTATTACTTGTACCTACTTAATACCAGCTCGCAAGTTAATGATTTCCCAATTAAGTAGGGCATTAAGCCAGTTCTAATTAGTATCTTGTATCTCTTTCTTGTAATGTTGTTTGTAATTTAGTTCTGTCTCTGCGGAATTGGGTTCAAAAGTTCGAATCGATGCACGAAGTGGCGTGAGAGAATCTCTAAAAAATTAACTAAAACGAATGTATTTATGCATTTATGCCCTTACCATCAAACCATAACTTATTGGACCAATAAATACGGACATGCAACATTAGTTTACATCACCATACTTTGTTTTATTCTCACTTTTTTATCGAAAACATGTTTTATTTTTATTGGTGAGTCGATTCTGCCTACTTAACGGTAAACACACGGGGGTTCGTGTCTTTTCTACATAACTAAATAGATAATTAACATATTTGAATGACTAATAAGAAAACTTAAAATTAGAAGCTTGTTGCAAAGAAAAATTACATTTAATGGTTGGATGATTGAATAAAGTATCCGCCCCGACCCTTGCTCGAGCCAACCCGTGCCGCTGAGCCAGTCTTAAATTCGGCCCTTAATAATAATCCTATATCGATCCTCCCCCAAGAGACGACCTAAGCCGAGGCCCTCATCCCACAGGGGGTGCCCTTAGCGTGTAGTCGTTTAGTTTGTAAGCCCTGGCTGGAGGCTTTAATATTTATATTAAGGCCGCCACAGGCCAGCCCGGTTAATCAGTCGACAACCTCCTAGGTTGGAATGCGAGAGGCCACTCATAATTACAGCTTTACTACTAGGAAGCAACGTCCCTACTATTTAAATCAATTGTTTTGTTTTAACAAACAATTATACAGGTAAGGTAACGATGTTGATATCTTTGTTTGTCAATTACATAAAACACAATACCATTAATTGTAGTAGGTATGTCAATTAAATGTTTATTATAAAATAGTAATTCTTTGTTTTTGATTAATTGTACAGTATTTTTCTTACTTCCCATAACATGCCTTATAGATGTATATTAATATTACATTGTGTCTTTGTAAAATGCATTTCTGTTTATATCAGTCTGTCTATGTGTTCATCAGAATGAAATTATATGTAGGGTAAAAGCCGGATAGTTACCACTTAGTTTTATAAAAATATATGATAATTATATATTTAGTTAGTTGTCACTTTATTCATAAAACGGGTAAGCTCGCTTTTGTACATGAAGTTTATTATCAAACACATAAGTTGTTTTGGTGCACAATAAAGAATGAATAAAGCATGGAAGCTGTGATCACTAGTGTTCCCACGACATAATCATACCTTATTTTGTTGTTGTTGTGTGTATATATTTGGAATATATTGTCTGAAAATAAATCCTACAAATATTATAAACGCGAAAGTTTGTAAGTATGGATGGATGGATGTTTGTTACTCTTTCACGCAAAAACGACTAAATGGATTTTGATGAAATTTGGCATAGTGGTAGATTATAGTCTGTAATAACAAATAGGATACTTTTTATCCCGGGAATATGTTCCCTTGGGATAATTTTCGACAATCACGCGGGCGGAGCAGCGGGCGGCAACTAGTAAATAATTATAATGCACGTAACAACTGAAATTAAACCAAAATCCCAGGTAAGTATATAAAAAATATTTTTTTCTGTTTCCCTGAAAAGTTTTTCTGACAATTTTTTTTTCTGTTTTCTCATTAAAATATATATGTGCACACTAAGTACATTTATAGGAACCAGTCGTGCAGAAAAGAACAAGGAACATGGAGACGCCTGAATGGCTATGGCTAAAAAATCCCTTGAAAACCTAAATGATGTGTAAAAGTTATGCGCGATACATAATTATTTGTTAGAAGGGGATTAGATGTCGTTGACCGTTTATGATCGTGACTGAGGAACATAATGATAGTTTAGAATATACATGAAGAGACACTATTTCAAACGAATATAATTAAACTATTATAAATCCTGTTACCGAAATTAAAGATTAACTTTCCAATTACATAAAACTTCAAAAAAACTCATACTCGTCAAGGATAGTGACTACTATTCTGACGAAATATTCCAAGCAGTCTGTTGCAGTTAGTGACATCAAATCTGTGATAAAAGACAAAATATTCGTATGAACTCGTATTGCCAATGTTTTGATTTACTGTCGTATCGTCGTCTCCATCTTGTATACAAATCTGGAAATACATTAGGGCATAATAGAGAACCAAAACCATCAAATACATTACAAGGATTATATTTTATAGGTTCAGACAAAAAAAAATTATAAATAATATTACTTATAATATTTTCTGCACTAATATTTAATATTAATACTTCTACCTTCGTGTCGATCAAATTAACTGTAACAGGCTGAAAAGGTTTAAAACGTATGCTATGTTTTAGGTTACTTTTCATTTAACGATGAGTTCATGCTTCCCCTTATTATCTTTCGTACTGCAAAACAGACGGTTAAATTGATAGCTTTTTAATACAGTGATTTAAATAAGGACATTGACAAATCTAATTCTTATACAAATATCAGCTTAGTGATTTAAATGTCATTGCCTCCACGATGTAAGTGGGTGGATATAACTTTTATCTTAGCGTTCAACTCAATAAAACTTATATTATTGAGTATCCACTATGCATTCCGGCTTACAATACTTAAAAAGCTTGTAAAAATAATGTTACCTAGAATATATCTAAAACGTCTACCTACATGTTGCGAAAGTAGTTCTGATTTTAATATTTTATCTACATATTCGAAATTTTTAATCCGTTACAGACGAAGTTTAACATACGAAACGAATAATGATTAAATCGGATTCTGGCGGATTTTCGTATGTATGTAAATTAATTGGGTAAACGTACAGATTTATCATTTTATTGGTCTCGTGTTTAGCTAGTATTGCCCTCAGTATTCACTCCTTCATATATTTTTGTTGCTTCTTCACGTACGTTTTTGACAAAGGAGAGAAAGTTCCAAGCTATTGTCGGATATAGTCGAGGAGTGCTTTGAAGGAACGTCATTTCATTTGTGTATCTATTATTTGTTTGGTCTGTCTGGTCTGAACATTATTTGTTACTTTGAATTGATAGAAAGTTGATAATTTTAAGTGGGTTCTAATTGAAAAAATATATATCTAGTGTTTAGATTCCGAGGAGACTATCTTTAATCTATCAATCTTCTTTCGATTATAGAGATTATAGTATTCCTAAAAAGGCTGGATGGATTGATTGATGATTACCGCTAATGATAATGGCACCTCTTCTCACCTATGCATATGCTGAGAAATGAATGACGATTTTAAGTTACGTATCTGCATGTATATTATATAGGTATGTATTCATTCTATTCTTTTTATCTAATCTTTTTAGATTTATGAGTCACAAATTGAACCCAAGAAAGTGATGTGATTTGCTGTTGACCCTTTAACCAATCAGAACACGTTTGTAATTTTTTTTTATAAAAAAAAAATATTTCTTGACAATTACACTAGTACAACTATTTTACAAACAAACACACTACCAAATAAATATAATCGTAACTTTTATGAGTTCCCTCAAAATAAATCCAACACTCTGGCCATATATTTACCGATCAGTAAAAGCAAATAAAAACGGCGTCTCATTTACAAGCACAAACAGGGGCCATAATGTTTTCCCATAGTTAGCAAGACAAGACAAGACAAGACATTTACCCGAGCGACGTTCAGCAAAGAATGCTGTTTTGGTATCAACTTCCCTTGCATTGTGTGAATGTGAATATGTCCATAAATTATTTTGTATTTTTTTAATTATAGGGCTTGCTAAATTACCGCTTATCTTGGTATGGTCATGTGAAGAAGAGGGATGAAATGCACGTAACTAAAAGAGTTATGAATGTAAATGATGGATGGACAGGGAGAGGGAGGCCAAAGAAAAGATGGATGGATTGTATTAGGAGTGATATGAAAGAAAAGGGAGTTAGTGATAAGCGTGACGGTTGACAGGACAGAATGGAAGAATAAAACGTGTTGCGCCGACCCCAAGTAACATGGGATAAGGGCAGGAAGATGATGAGGGCTTGCTAAATTGTAGAGTATTGTAGTTGTGTCAAGTGCAATTGGACGCAAATATGCAATTACATGTCAAGTAGTCAGCTGCGATTTTGAGAAAAAATTGGTTTGAACTTTTGAACTCCGAAATATAAATTACTTGCCTTGATACATGATTAAAGACAAATGAGATGGACCGATTTTTTCCGGTATTTTCTTCTGGTAAATGTTTCTAAAGACAGAAGAGGGCCAAAACAAAGTTGAAGTTTATATGTAAATCTATAAATTAAAGAGATGCGAATTCCTTTTATATATCTTTTCATATTTAACAAGGTTATAAAAAGTTAGATTGCGATATTATTGCAAACTAATTGTGTCCTATTAACTCATGTTTGTTTGAATAATAATAATGAAATTTCTAACAAGCTGATGATCATTGGAGTAAGGCTTGATTAATTCATCTGGCTGTTAAAATTGGTAATTATGTTAATTTTCCCTTTGGTTGTTAATTTGAATCGATTATATTATCGGCAGGTCTATTTATGCATGGACTGATTGTAATTGTATCCGGATTGTTGCAAATACCGGTTGTAAAATGTCTCGGTAGATTATAAATTTTCGATAAATCGTGACCAGACATGAACTGGCGACTGCGGCTGGTGTCGGTAGTAACGCTTACACGACTCGCTTGTTTGCAACGACCAATCAGAGGATGTCCATAATTGAACGAGTCATAGAAAATCAGATAGATTGTAGAAATGGGCACTGTGCGATCACCAGTTTATGTCCGGTCACAATTTCTCAGTGAGTCACCAAAATATTATAAAGCATCAAAAATGCGTGTTATTGTAGAAGAAATTATCTGTTCCCAATTTATCAAAACTATAATCTCGCCAGATGTTTAAATCGGACGATGCTTGTAAATTACCCGGTGACATAATTATTGCTTTGGAGTATTCCTAAAGAAATCTTTAACTATTTATATGGGTTTTCTTTTCTAAGAATGAACTCACAAAATCTGTAGTAAAAGGTGTCATAAAAGCTAACTCGGTAACGTTCCTATCTGATTATTGACTTGTAAATACTCAAGGCTGGCGTGGGGATTCGCACAAGAAAAGAGAGCCTATGCTCAGCAGTCAGGCTGTGGAAGATGGTGATGATGATGATGATGAATGATGGTTATTAAAATAGAAACCTCTAGGTATTATTTATTTATTTAAACTTTATGTACAGACGCCAGCACATCAAGCCACAACAATCTATCAAATTTATTTAATAGATTTTCAACTTTATCGCATTAGGTTCAAGGTTGACTGGGAAAATTTGTCAGTTTCGGGTAGCTTGATGTGCTAGCGTCTGTACAGTAGTGGTACATGGGCATTCTCTACCAGTCTCTACAAGTTATTTTAGAATGACCGTCCATAACGGTTGAGAGCGACAACAGCCTAAGAATCGTAGGTTATTGGTATGATCCAATCACGCTTCACAGCGACATTTCATTTTTTTTTAAACTGAATATCATTCATACAAGTAATAAGTTATTTGCGGCTCACTCTGATGATATTTGGATGAATTATAAGAAAGATGGTATGTCCAGAAATGGGTTGATTACTGAGAAGACGACTAATAGAAAAGTATGGCAATGGAAACGGCTACCCTTGGAGTTTCCTTGCATGATCGAATCTGAAGATATTCGCAGGAGAACCAAGCTTAGCGATTTAGCTCGTAGAATCGCCAAACTTAAGTGAGAGCAGATATACTCAATGGAGTCGAAAGGTTTCGGAGTAGCGACCGCGTACTGGAAGGCCTCCCACTAGGTAGGTCGATGACCTGGTGAAGGCCGCGGGAATCCGCTAAATGCGAGATGCACAAGATCGGTTGATGTGGTAACACCTTGTGCTTTTTTTTCTTGCACTTTCTCCTGAGATGATGATGATGAGAGAAGAAAAGATGAAGAAGATTTGATGCCTAGACCGTAAATAAATTGGGATCAGGGCAACAGAATAATAAAGAGTGTTCACTGACGCAATTACAACAGCTTATACAGTAAGTTCTGACAACATTTCCCACACTCACAACATCTGCATAAACCATTCTCAGATATCAATCAAACAACATGAATAAATTGCAAAACACATTATTACAAGGGCCACAGTTTATTGAATGGTCCAGATATTCTTGATGAGTACTTACGTTGAAGGGCCTCGGCTACAACCTATTATTGCACAGTTAATGTTGCCTGGACATTGGACTTAGCAAATTGGTATAAACTTGTTGTTCTTGATAGAGGCCCTGAGGGAATCGTTGGTTAATCACCGTGGTTGGAGGGAAGTTTGCAAGTTGCTTGGCTTCGTAGAGTACTTTATTGGTGATTTGTTACTGTAGATTTTTATTAGTAGTTAGTTCTATAACCGATAAAGATTGCCAAAAAGTTCTGAACTTGAATGGCATGTGCTACAAAAAACTGGTCAAGTGCAAGTCGGACTCGCGTGCAAAGGGTTCCGAACGAATTTAATTTGTGTTACATGTTATTTTGATACTATAGACTTTTTATAACAGACTTTTCTGACTCTTTGTTGTGGTTTTATGCAGGGTCTAGGAAAAAGATTAGAATATTTTAGGCAATTCTATTTTAAAACGCTTTATTAAATACTTGAAATCTTTAGCTCAATAACGCTATTAAATTATTACAAATTTATTATTAATTACATGAGCAGTATTGAGTATAGATTACGGGGTTAATTAATTTCATCAACATTGATCACAACAATCGCTTAGCGGCGTGATTTTAACTAACAATATGCCTAGATTTTCTCACGATCTGCCTTTCACGACAAGTTAGTAGTGTCTAAGAGAAACTACGAAAGTTCTGTATTTCGGTGGTGGTTGTCTGGTTTCAAATTGGAACCTATTAAGCAGCAGACTCTTTAAAATCAAAGCCACAATGACCCACTTTCTAAAGGACATAGGATGTCTAAGTTGGAAACCTTATTTACTACATCGTAAATATTAAAATAAACATGTATAATTCATAATATTATTACAATACCAACTTGTAAGAGTACCTGCCATCTGCCGGGGTTGCGGAATTTGTTCGAAAGAGTCACCGCGGCCCTGGAACGCAAAGGGCTTTAGGAGGAACACGGATGGGTTTTAGTCAGTAAGTCTGACACGCCCTTCCGCTCCACCCAGAGCGGAAGAAGTCATTTGATGATTTCCCATCCTTAAAAAAAAAGAGTACCTGCCATTCAAGGTTACGGATGGACCATGTAACTTTAGGATTACATGTCAAATTGTTATCGCTACGTCACGTTGATCACTCTTGAGAAAATTATAACACATCGAGCTTCAAAAATACGTATAGATTGTCTTATAAGTCAGTCAGATCTATAAACAACTGATCTCTAAACCTCAGGGCCAATTCTACAAATTTTTAAGCAACGTTCGCATTTGCATCTCAGTCGCAATTTGCCAAAATAACCTTAATTTTTTAAAAATTGATAGAGTGCGACACGTCGCTTAAAAATTAGAATTTGCACTCTGGTTGTATTCGAAAAGTCAATGTTTCAAGCCGGATATTGTACATGAACATTATTTCTTCAGCCGAAAGACGTCCACTGCTCGACTTAGGCCTTCTCAAGGCGTTGCCACATCGGACGGTCCTGAGCTTCTCGCGTCCAACGGGGTACCCGTGGCCTTCACCAGGTCTGGATATCGCTATAAATGGCCAATCCAGTACCTTATTAATAACTAAGGAGATTGTAAAGATACCAATCATGGCTTGAATAAACGATGTTTAACTTTCATTGACATTTCGACCATGTTATACGCTCATTGACCAATAGTGAATGGTATTAATTGAAATCAGCCTTGATAAATACATTCCCTACGCGCTAAAAGGTGCAATTGTTTCAATAAATTACATGTTTAATATGTTTTGAGGTAATAAGTTTATTGACCTGTGCTTTGATGAACCAAGTCTTGACTTCGATCTTGCTTGGTGGAAAGCGATGGATGAGGTCAACAATGAAACGAGCGAACCCAGAATATGTTCACTCTAGCTTTTAGGGCTGATGGGCACTTGGTGGTAGTAAATAAAGACGCTGGCAGGAATATCGGAAAACAACGATTAGGAAGGTCGCCCACACATATATACATATTGTAAATATGTGAGTACCATGTCCCTTGCTAGCAAACTTAATTTTATCTCTGCTGGTATTGCTTTGTTGTACCTATTAGTATATAAGTGTGTGCTGTATATGAGTGTAATGTTGGGTGCATTGTGCTCACATAATATAGTCAATTGATCAATGTATGTATACAAAATATTGTAAAACATATATTTTTAAAAAGAGTAACTATGGAGTTTCTTGTCCGTTCTTCTACATAAGAATCTACTTTTTGCGAATGGACAACTAGTGTCACTAATATTTCAATTTCAAACTGTAAATTTGACGTTCAAAAGTGCCTTTTAATGGTCTAGTTGAAATAAATTAATTGACTTTGACTTTGCCCACGACGACTTTTTACATTGATTCATTTACTATCTCTGCAAAAAGTCGCCCTACGACCTCCCTTGGCCAACAAATAAATAACTTTGACTTTGATGATTTTTCCATGCACAGAACCAGTTCTTCATTTATTGCAATAGACAGATACATAATGTCGTGAATAACTTAACAATTTACTGAGACCTTGTACACCGTTTGTGAATGTTGTTATTGTAAATAGCTCTATTAGTGAAGCTACCAGAGGGCCAGTGGCGAAGGGACTGTGGATCACGACTACTTTAGGGTTTCCCTTCAAATTATAATTATAAGGTCTACATCCGAGGTTCGGTTCTTTCGCTTGAAGCAAAGATATTTCAAGATGAACGTTATTCCAAGGAAAAAAAATGGTTGTCTGTAAAGTCGGTTTACGGACGATAGTTTAACGTGACAACGTCCGTCATAACAAAACATTGATGAAATTATCGTAACGTTACAATGAGCTTAACGTTACAATGAGCGTAACGTTACAATGAGCGTAACTTTACAATGAGTCATCCTTTTTAGTGCGTGCAGCCGGCGTTTATTGATTTATTAGACGTTGTCACGTCAAAAATAATTATTTTGTATATCTTGGTTGCTCGATGCGATACGCACAAAACCTGATGATGTGGCGACACTTGGGGGAGGCCTACGTCCAGCAGTGGACGTCTTTTGGCCGGAATTATGATGATGATGATATTTTGGCTCATGCAATTTCGACCATGTAGTTTTTGGACCAAACAACAATCTTAATTCGTAAACCTCTACACATTTCAAGGTATTTTTTTTTCCTTCATGTCTCTATTTTTTTTGTGTCTATGTTTTCGAGCGTAGGTATGGCACTCGTGGGCTGCAGCTGAAAATCAGCGTCAGGTGGTACCTTGTGTTGCCATCTGGCATTATGCTGAGCTGAGGCCATTTGGCATTGTTAGTTTTCATTGTTTATTTGGTTAAATTTCAAGGTGTTTCTGTTTTTATAATGCCAATAAACACTATTTGCTTTCTTTCTTATATATAGAGATTGCTTACCTAAGTTTGTACTACATCGGCCATAATTCCGGCTTTCCCTTAAACGCCGTTACTAAGAACATCTTATTTTCATTTTAGTTGACCTAGAAGGCGCCTTGGTATAATAATATTGATCATTATAGATCTTCACAGTTAGCAATCTGTTTTGATAAAGTTCCGATGTCCGGTTTAAGATGTACGGAGCGTGAGAAGTCTTCAATCCAGTTAAGATGGAAATTATGGTTAATGGTTGATGTCCTAAAAATAATCATCAAAATCCATTCATAATTGACGGAATGATCGCATAACAAACATATAAAAAAAAAAAACAAACAGTCGAATTGATAACCTCCTTCTTTTGGGAGTCGGTTGAAAATTACGTTAATGAGTAAATAGGTTAATAACTCATCTTTGCTGCACCTAGATACTTTTATAAGAGTTCTAATTGAACTCTTTAAGTTATCCATGTAATACAATTTAATGTTTCCACTGACAGATGAGACGTGGCATTGCGACATTGACACGACGGCCACGTTGCATAGAAATTGCTTTTTGAAAAACGGTTGTAGCACTGTCGCTTCACACTTGTCTGTGGAAGCCTATAAACCTATGGTTTGTTTTCATAATACCGAACTTTATAAGCAAAGTTCAGCTAGACATAAACTTAGTTAGTAGATACCTGAAAGTCGAGTTTCAAAAAGATTGTTGTGGCCCATGAGGGGATCGAACCTTCGCGTTATTAGCTCTAACCAACTGAGCTAATGGGCCGATGAGAACTGTTCCCCAAAATATAAACCTAGGTCATAGAGCACGATACAGGCTATCATAAATGCATAATAGATGGATTAGAAAACGCATGATGGATAATTTGAATGCAAGATAGTGTGATTGTTTATGCAATGCTCAGGTGAACAAAATATTTTCTGTCTCCTTTAAACCAATCACATTGAAAAGACACGATAAGCGCTCCAATGATTTTGTTAAAAAGAAGTTGTGGCCCATAAGGGGATCGAACCCGCGACATTCGCGTTATTAGCACGACAGTCTTACCAACTGAGCTAAAAGCCTGATGAGAAGGGGCCTCTGAAACAAGACTAGATCCAGTAATTATACAGACACAAGTACTTACTAAACAGTGGCATAAACATAGGTGCGCAAGATATAGTCACCGACCGAATTTCTATGAAAATGATAGTGGTCAAGCAAAGGAGATTGCTTGCTGTTACTTTAAAGCAAATCCTATTCCTATTTATGGTTAGTGCCTTTTTTAAAAGAGTGTCCGTGGAGTTTCTTGCACGTTCTTCTCCATAGAGATGTACGCTTTGGAACGTGCAAATAGCTTCATCTCTTTGACCGACCGACCTTCACAATTCAAAAGTGCCTGTTTTCAAATAGACCATTTGAAAAAAAAATGATTCTTGAGCCTTAAACAAGAGTGGATTTCTCGAAATTCCTACGGAATCGGGTAAAAAGGGATATGCGCGTACGAAGTCACGTGAAAAAGCTAGTTCAGGTATAAATTTAAACAGCCATGAAAATAAATCAATAAACACTTTATTATTGATGTATCAATCCTCAATTCTATCTAAACAGAAGTAGGTGACGTGTTATATAAAAAGTGTTATTCATATAAAATAAGCGGTTGTTCCGGTGTCAAACGTAACGCTGTAGGAAGAACAATATTCTCTTGGTTATATAAATAATGTTCTAGCTCACTACAGTTACCTAACGCTTCACATACAGGCTGATTTGAATATATATCAGGCATAGAATACAATTCAAATCCTTAGAGAGAAATCAAACAAGTTTTTTTACATGATTTTGAAAGTAAAATTGTTCTTTTTACATGTCATTAGAAAAAGCCGTTGACACGCAATATTTAAGCTTAAACTGAGTATTCTGAATGACATAGGCTAGGCGATTTTTAAATCTAGATGCCTAGGCTACTTTCATTGATCTAGAGATTATCTAATTAATACCGAATTATATGTTAATAGGTTTAACTTCTTGCACCTATGTACCTGCTACTACTAGGTAAGAATGGACTCTATTCTAGTATATTATGCTTGTTATTGTCTTGCTTATAAGTGTCTTGTCACTATCCGACGAAGGCCGAGAAATTGATGGTAGTTACTCGAGAACCTATAAAATAAAATTTTCCGTCTATAAAAAATCTGGGTTGCCAATATCATTAAACCAATAAATTAAGATAAGCGAATCCAAAGATTCGCAACTTTCCTAAAAGATTGTATAATAATAATTTAAATTAATTATACTTGGGCAAACATCAGAAAACATATCAAGTCTCGATTCGGAAAAGGTTAATGATAACTACGCTCTCTGATTTATGGCTATTCTAAATAACACCGATTTGTGGCGAAGGCGGCCTTTATAATTGTTACCTTTGCCTCACACTTTCCAACTATTAATGAAAGTAAAAGAAATAATAATAGACAACATGTTTAAATTCGAGTGTCATAAAATGTTTTGATAATATTAGACAAGGTCTAGATTTGATTTGATTACACAACACAATATATACTGCCTGAACAACAGCTGTATATAAAATATATACAGCTGTTGTTCAGGCAGTTTTATTTCAGGTACTAATGAGTTTTAGGTATTGGCTTGAATTAAAATTGTAACTAAGGCCTGGTTCAGATGGGCCGTGTACGGGGTTCATAGTGTTTTTTTTTTAAGTTTTATGTTCGCCTCCCGTTTGAACAATATCTCATCAGATGGTAAGCGGTGATGTGTCGACGTTGGAGCGAGTTTGTCTAGAAGTAACTTATTATACTCGTTCAACGATTGTCGGTCATGCTCTCGAATGAAATACCCTAGGTTTAGATACCAGGAAATACAGACTCCGGCAGGGAATTCCACTCCGAAACTCAAACTTAACGTTTTGTGAATACTTTCATTGTGCCTACCAATAAAAGTATTCACTTAACGTTTTGTACGTCACCACGTTGTGAACTTAGGCAGTGCAGAGGGTCGGTATATTTGTCGCAAACAAACTATGACGTTCACGAAAGAAGTATATATAGTATATATAAATATATCTGCGTAACAAGAAAGAAGGAAGGTATGTTCAAGAACAAAAAAATGGAAATAATCCTGCCACTCTCAGCTTCTATAAGCCATCTTTATTCACCCGTTATTTTGTTCGTGAGTCAGGACACCAATTTTTCTGAATTAACAAGGGCAAAGGGCAATCAAAAATGTAAGACAGTCTGTCAGACCAAGATAGTTTATTTACATATACGAAACTTAATTAACTCTATCTGACAGAGATGATACATAGATAAAATAAATCAGATATTAATCTCTTTGATTTTATCGTTTATTATGATCACAAAGCTTTAAACCAGTTTAGAGTTCGTTTCTCTGATTTGAAGATATTTTTCTATTGCTAAAGAAAATAAGATGAACTTTTATGTCGAAAAATACCCACTTTTATAGTGAATTTACTGTTATAAATATTATTTTATTACGTCGTTGATCATGTAACAAAGGAAAAGGTTAATTACCTACGTGATCTAGGTGCTTCCTAAAAATATTCTTTTATATATTTAAACTTGTAAACGTGTTCCATGGGCGGTCTTAATGCAACAAGGCATTCTTTACTATCCAACCTTTGGGTTAAAAAGACTACACTGTATTTATTCACTGACAGATAAGGCCAGTCGGCAACTGAAACATAGTTTTTTTATCACTGCAAAGCCGTTTAAGTATAAAAAGTTTAAAAAGAAATTTGCCATTTTTGATAATGGAAAATTCGATCAGGTTCACGGCTTGCAACATGCACAAAAAGTGTCGTCTGTGCAAGTCCTTATATCATTTAAACATAAAAGCTTAGGCATAAGTGTTACGTGTTTTCTGTAGACTAAATAATATTATACAACTTTGCGGAACTGCTGTCGTCTAGATCAAAAACCTAGCAATAGTGCGACTTAATAATTTACTGCACCTATCATAAATAGAGGTTAGAACTTGTAAATTTATAACAAGTATTTTATTTTAGGTGGTAGATTTATACCTAAGTATCATAAAAGCACATTTGTATGGGTTTCAAAACTGTAATATGGCTTTAAAAAACAAGTTTTATGAACTGGCTTGGAAACGCTTATTTTTGATAAAATAAAAAATACGCATGCAGTATTTTTCGATAATCTAACTGACGGACTATTATTATATTGCTAAGTGATATATTTTTCGGAATAATTGTTTCAAGTGCTTTTAATGACCCAATTAGGACAATTAGAGCACTAAACTGTTCAAGAATAAGTCGTTGAAACTTTATGCTGAAAGAATTTACTGTGAACTACATAGAATAACATTAGGTACTTAGTAAGTGACATTTACGTTGCTGAATTATAAGTTGGGTCATTAGGTGTGAAATAAAAGTATCTTGTTTACAGAGGTCACAATTTTATTTTGAAATAACACTTTAAAGTTTTCTTTTGACGCATCTGAAAACAAAAGACAATTATTATTATTGTAACTTTCTATGAGGAAGCTTAGAAATTAATTTGTGTACACACTATTGCGTTTTTTGCATACTTAACGTACTACTTATTAAAGGCAAACTTTAATACTGCCTCGTTGGTCGCATAATATGTTACTGCACTGCTAAACATGAGGTCCTGGGCTCTATTCTCGGGTCTATTGAGTAATTTAGATTTGATTGTCCCAAAACATTGCCACTTTCTCGGTATCATTAGTGGCAGTGCATAGGCTACTTTGGTGATTTGTTTTGGGGCACAGAGCGCAGGACGGGAGGTGGAGCATAGTTTGTGACTTGGCTCTACCTTTCTGTTGATCCGCCAAGGCCCCACTTTGTGGATGATGGCAATAGGCTTGCACCCCATTACTACATGGGTGGGACTCAAATACAACTGGCAAAATGTGAAGGTATCTCGCTGTGATATTATGTTATGAATATCTAAATCTAGTCTAATCTAAATTAGCCCGTTATGTTCCACTGCTGCGCAAAGGCCTCCCTCTCCCGTTTCCAAAAACGTCTGTCCTCTGCCATTGCGGGCCAGTCCTTCCGTTAAGAGAGTAAGAGTCAAGTTCGTCGCTCCACCTACGCCTTGGTCTGTCGCGATGTCGCCTAGCATTGAATGAGACCCAATTAGTGGTTCTTTTAGCCCACAGCTCATGTGACATGCGACGGACATGTCCGGCCCAATCCCACTTGAGATAAGCGGCTTTCTTGGTAACGTCCGTGTTTAAAATTTTGGTTCGCAGTATTGTGTTCTTTACACGGTCCGAAATCCGAACTCCCAGGATACTGCGCTCTATGGCTCGCTGGCAAACTTCTGACAAACGTCTGAGTCTGGACTTCTGCTGAAGACTCAAAGACCAGGTTTGTGCACCGTACGTGAGTATGGGAGAATGCACATGGCCATAATTCTCCGTTTAAAGCAAAGTGGGAGATCTCCTTGAGAAGATACTTCGCTGTCCGAAAGCTCCTTCAGGCGCTTTCAGTTATGAAAATAATATTTATAAAATGTTAAAAAGCCAGCAAAGCCATAATTTATCAATAAATCAGTTTTATATCGCCAACAATATTTTTTTCATCTAATTCGGTTAATGCCACACCATGCCTCTTGGTTATGTAATTAAATATAATTTAGTATGAAAAGAAAGTACAATTTTTCACCTGGAATTTATAAGAGTGCGTAAATTATGAAATGTAGTCTTTAATTAGTTGGGCATCTCTTTCAGCTGTTAATGTGTTGACGGCGTCATTATTTTTTAGGGTTCCGTAGTCAACAAGGAACCCTTAAAGTTTTGCCGTGTCGGTTCGTCCATCTGTCCGTCTGTCTGTCCGCGGTTTAGCTCCGATACGCTTAGCACTTGAAAGTTGGAATTGAATAATGGTATACATATAAGTCACGGTAACGTCCGTGTTTAAGTTTTAAGTTTCCGCCAGTCTTTTTGAGGCCATATTTTATTCTTATAGGAGGGTAAACCGTTTCGTAACGTAACGCGTTACGGCGCCAGACTGTCTGGCTTTCCTTTCTCTCACGCATACGGCAGCGGTAGGTAGGCTCTTCCTCTCTCACTCTAACCCACAGCGCTAGTCGTATTTCAGATAGACGCTTCCCATATTTAATAGTTCAACTTATGTATATTAGTTTAAGTTATCACTTCTGTCGGGCGTCCCAAGACGCACACGTTTATTTTTTATTTTAAGTGTATTTATTTAGATTAGTATTTAAAATATGAACTGTACATGTTTATAAATTTCTGATTAATATTAAATCATTAAAAACAAAGGTAAAATAAAATTTTGAAAAAAATATTTAGGGTTTGCGAAAACCATTTTTCCATTCAAGGATCTGTTTGCGAAATATTAAGCTTTAAAGTGCAAATTTTTGTTAGAGTCAAGTGTGGGGAACACTTGACTCTAACAAAAATTAGCACTTTAAAGCTTAATCCTCCGAGTGAAAACGACGTGAAAACAATTATGAAAGTAGCATATATAATAAATTTAAAAGGAAAACAATCCCGGCTAAGTAGGCTTTACAAGTTTCCGAGTAATAGTCGACTAACCTATAAAATGAACTTGGGAATTGTGACATGAAACTACGGAACCCTACACTGCGCGTGACGCGACACGCACTTGCCCGGTTTTATTGGACTTAGACTCATCAGATTTTTTTTTTATAAATGTAATTCGCTTATAAAAATGTAAATAAGCCAGACTTATTTATTGTCTATTTATGAAAAAATAATGAGGTCATTGGTCTAGACTTTGAAGGCTAGAATTTGATGTCCTTTCGTTTACTAAATTGACGATAACGTTGTGTGTGTTTTACATTGCGTTTACACAGTTATTGAGGATTTAGTGTAGTAAAAAAATAGGTAGGTACGCTTTTTGAAGAAAAAAAAACTAGATAAAAGAAGAATAAATGTTCTTCTTTAGTATTCTTTGACCTTGTTACCATTTAATATTAACCCTTATATTTTAACATGTTCTACTTTTATACTTATTCTTAATTCATCTCATGTTTACACCTTTTCTTGCAAATATGTTTAGACTAATGTTGAGATTTTTTGCAAGTGTTGCAGCACTAGAATAGTTTTAAGTAATATAAAGTTAATCTTACAGTGTTAGCAATCGATATTGACGATCCTTATCAATATATGAATAACTGCAGAACTAAAAGTTCCAATAAGTCATTCTCGTGATGCCTAAACTCAACATCATCTAAAAATAAAAAAATAAACAACACAAAATGCAAGCGATCAATCAATAAATAGACGAATACAGCTTGATATAAATACAAGTAATTAACGAAATAAAAACAACTAACAATTTCTTTACAAACATATTCGAAGATGCAAGAAGACGGGACTGTAAAGATTTTATGAACTCGCTAATTGAATCTACTTTGGTATCTATCATTGCCATTAGCAAACGTGTTGGTTAATAAAAATATATATTATCAAGAAACGACTTCGCAAACACTCGTTATTTATAGATCCTGTATATTTTGGCACTGTTTTTGTGGTCATAAATTAAAGCAGTTATATGGTAAAAGCTGTAATGATGTTTTGAAATACTGTTAATCAAATGTTGTTTGTTTTTAATGGGGAATGAGAAATATTTTTTTCAGTATAGCCTTATTTTTCTCACGGTTAAATGAGAAAAATAAGGCTATACACGCTATGAGAAATCCATCAATCTGCACCGGTAGTGCTATTCTGCAGTGGGATTTTGTACATATGTTGAAGTGAAGGCTTAGGTGTAAGTAATCACGAAGTGAGCACGTTATCAAGACAGTTCACTTCGCTCAATCCACCTGAGTTTTGACGGTGTGAGGGTTACAGAATCAACCAGCTGAATCGATCATGGTGAAATGACAGCCGATCGATTCTGTAAACATGAAGTGAGCTGAATATACCCAATCAAGATGGAATTACAATTCACCTAAACCCAAAGTTCTAACAGTGAGAACACTAAGTACTACTGCCGTCATAAGAAAAATAGACGTATCGATACAAAACGAAGTAGATAACCGATTTACGACCGTCGGAAATCGGTTACTTCGTTTTGTGTAGAATAGGCCGATTTATGTAGGTAGATAGCAGCGGTCTTGTTCTCGCCTGATGGAAAGCGAGGGATGAAGTCGAAGATAGATGACTGTTCATTTATGCATTAAAGGTTCCACGGTTGTTACTGCCTCTTTAGATTGAGGCCCAACTAGATTTTCTGGCAAAAATACCGTCGTTCTGGGGCAGGTGGGTAAAAAGGGTACCTCGAACTATTTTTCTTGAACGTATGACATGTCGGGCACTTTTAATTTCACCACGTCTTGTGCGACACCTAGTGGGATGTGAATACTGCAGCAGGCATTACAAATACAACTATTAATTTTCACTTGTTATTCATTAAAAACACTCAAATTATAATTACAACAGGTCAATTTGAACAGTATTTACAAGTGAAAGTCTTTATGCAAATGAAATTAATATATGTCGACTACTTCATATGCATTCTTGACAATTAAACACACAACTTATTGAGCGTTTAATAAAATATTCTTATTGTGATAGACAGGGAAGATTAGTTATATTCCTACCTGGTTCTTTAAAATCTCTCTTTCATCAAGATTTTCTTTAACCTTCTGATAGGGGGCAGGCACTAGCTAATTACATGTCAAAGTGTTCATTAAAGAACACGGTTATTTATATAAAGACTTGTGTTTTCCCTTTTTACTGGCATTTCTAATGAAAATATCATCATAATAATACGTCGAAGGGTCAGGCAGAAATGCACCTATAATAATATTGTACAGTGTACACCCATATTTTCCCATAGTTATGTTCAAAGCCCAGCTTATTGCCATCAATGGAGCACTGATCCAACTTTTGGGCTGCTGCAAATTTAATAACACTGTCCTATCAAGGAATCGATACCAGCCGGTCGATTCTGTAAACATGTCGAAGTGAAGGCTTGGGTGAAGTGATCACGAGGTGAGCTGTTAATCGATATAATCAAGATGTCACGTGAATACGAAGTAAGCTGTCATTCCATCTTGATTTCTAAGCCGAGACCTCTCTTAGTGCTCCCTTACCCCCTATGGGGTACGCCCCATAGGGGGTAGGGGAGCACTAAGAGAGGATTTACTAAAATTCCTACATGAACGGGAAAAAAACGGAATACAGGCGAAGTCGCGGGCAAAGCTAGTAATTCATAACAGTGTAAGTGCACTGGATATATTATTACTATGTCATGTGAGTAATCAACATTTTTTGATATCTCACCTAAGAAGTAATTGCGCTTTAACAATAGTAATTTACTGAATAGTAGTTTGCCGTCTGAGGCAGTTGATTGATTGTTCGGTGTCTGTTACTGGTAGGTAGGTACTTCCTGGAACATATTTAAGCATTTCACTTAATAATTACTATGTTTTGCGGTTAACTACGACCGTGAAGGTTTGAATCATCCCAGGGAAGGGACTACCGGGACCCATTGGCCTCTGTTCTATTCATGGACTACCCGTGTGCTTTTAATCCAAATCGGTTCAGCAGTTGAGGTGAGGTTGACTATTATCAAGCATTAAAATACATACATATCTATAGACTTTCATGATTATAATATTAATAGAAAAGTAGGAAGGGGTAGGATCCTTCACAACTAAAAGGGCAAAAGAAAAATTCCTTTATTATTTGTTCTTCAAATAATAAACATGTTGATGATCAATTTTATTATTGAACAGTCTCAAGTGTTGTTACGTTTCTTCAATAAGTATTCAAAAGCCATTTCTTCGGTAGTTCACGCATCCCACACCATGGGGCAAAAGCGTAACCAACAGCTGTTTATTTTATATTGCATATTATTTTTTTAAACTTCATGATACTTAAAACTTTTATTTCCCAAAATATCGTCGAAGTCACGGCGAAAGAATCATAAAAGTTCAAATAAAATAGAAATGACAATATTATGTTGAAATAAACTGTTAAAGATAGAGCCTATTTTGATTTAATTATAAAATTATGAAAGGTTTCTAACAACCATGTTTTAGGTTGAAAGAAATTAAGTATTCATGTCGATAACTTTTGACCTTATTTGCATACCTTTCTACTAATTACTAAATAGCTTAATTAATACAAGGCAAAGTTTGAGTAGGCGTTGCAGTATAGGTACCTGTTTAACTGACTTTCTTATAGGCTGACGATATTTCACACCCAGTTCGAAGAAAATATTAACCGTCGCGTTACTTATTAAACGAAACTCAAGTCATGCGATTTGCTGGTGAAAATTCATTCTAACAATTGCAGCAGCTGACGCGCGTTTTGTGAATTTTGTCACATTAATTTTACGATACCTAATTTTCTGACAAAAAACTGGGCATTACTCTATTTATTGCGTGGTAAAATAAATCAATATCGTTTTTCGTGCTTATTCATTTGTTAGGGAAAGCCGAGCTCAAGCTCAGTCAATTTGAAAGAGTTTATACGATCAATCGTATAAACTCTTTCAAATTGACAGACAGTAACTATTGCAGTTGTTATGTAAGTAAGAGAAGAGTAGAGTAGGTACTCCATTTTCGGCACTTAAGACTCCTATTCAGTCCGTTGTGTGTAGCTGACCTGGCTAAGTGTAAGCCAGCCCAGCTCCTCGTTATATAAGTAAGTAAATCTACATTAACAATGTACATATTAACATACCATTTACTTAGATTTCCATACCTAAACCCACGCCCATTACGATAATTAACAACAAAATACAGTTCAGCATTTCCGAAAACGTTTATCAATTTTTACAGTACTTCTTGCTTCCATACTTCCATAGACTCGATTTGAATGTCGCAACTTTTTATACGTTAGCTATTAACATTTGCGGATACGCTGATGTTGTGAGAAAAACGCACCATTAGGTATCCGGGAAGTGAACATCGTAGTATGGAGGCGAGTCAATCAATGTAACTACTGCATTGTTCTACAGGTGAAGTCGTCAAAACTTCGACGAACGACGTAAATTATCAACATTTCCTCGGTGTCGATGTCGGGGTGTCGTGAGTTAGATGCGTATGCAAACATCGGCTGTTTGGGTTTAAAGTTTGTTTTAAGTGCACTTAGGTATGAAGTTAGTCTAGTGCATTTGAGAAGTCTCACGTAGCAACATGCAGTACCAATGTATTGTATCACCGGGTTATTGCAAATACTGCTAGTTTAACGCGTAACATTGTAAACTCTTTCTTCTCGATAGGACACGGATATATTGTAAACTATCGTATTTGGATGAAAACAATTTGGGATACGATTTGAAGATTTTTGACATTCGTTTTTAATTATTAAATAGATTGAACATAACCAACTTAAAACTATTTACTTATTTACTGTGTTTACAATAATCACGTGACGTGCATATACAATTAATACCGATGTTGAAAGAACGGATACTGAAGAGTGAGACGTCAGACTCCTATAAGCAGCAGTTTCGGTGGTTATGGTGATAAATATAAAATAATAATCATTGATTCGATTTCTTTGCATGGGGATCACATTTATCGAGCATTACATGAACTGACGTGGGTACGAAATTGGGTTAAAACGAATGTCTTAAGAGCTTTGTCGGCTCGCAGGCACGAAAGAGATGGCAGGATGAGCTGGACTTCAAAGGACTGTCACAAAAGCGCAGAAGATCGGGAAAAGTAGGAGAGAAGGTAGGCCTTTACCCTACATAGAGTTACACGGCCTCATTGTTATCTATGCTAATATAATAAATCTGAGTAATGAATAATAATAGAGCATCAAAGGTTGCCGCTAGTTGTGACCTAAAAATGCTCACCTATTCACGATTAGTCGGTCTACACATTCCTCGGATAGCTTTCATATCTACATTAAAACATGATTAGAAGCTCATCCTAATACGGTCAACAATAGGCGCGCAAGATCACGATGATTCGACAGTGGCTAACTACTTATTAACATTCAGTAGATAAGTACCGTATTGATTTGACCTCTTTGATCAAGTAGGCTCAGAAATGATTTGCCCATAGTAACTAACTCACGGAACCTATTGCTGGGTTCTTTTGTATGAAAGAATCATTGGCATAGAAAATAGAGTGAGCATTCCCTACAGAACTGCCTTGCAGGTGACAAGTAAAAATTTGGGAATTGTATAAGTTTTTTTTTTCATAAATGTTCTTCTTTAGTCAATATCGCAAAATTGTGACAATTATGTAACTTTTTGACAAATACTCGTATGTCGCAATATTAGTTACATTAATTAGAGAGTCAGAAAAGTGTGAGAGAGATAAAACAAATTGTGCGACCAGTAGTTGTCTTTTTATAGAATTCTGGTTAAGCTATGTAACACATTTGCAGGGTAGATTGAGTTCTGCAGAAAGACATAGAAAATGTGAAATGAGGCAGAGAAAGAGAAAGAATGAAAGAGATAAAGCGGCTGTGCAGCCAGTAGTAGGCTGCACAGTCGCTTTGTCTCTTTCCACAAAGTGGTCAAGTTTGTTAGTATTGCTCCGTCCATTCTCAATGTCCATGGAAATAATATTTTGAAAATGCGCAGCAAGCGTTTACTAGCTCATGACAAGACATTGTAATCAAAGAACTGATTACAATATAATTATTATGTGTCCGTGATGGGAAGAAACGTCGTTCCATTCATGCGTGTCTACTGTCTATGGAGGTCCACTTCTTTGATAAGGTGCTTTTTTTTACTTTTTCTTCACCTAGTTCTTTTAAATATAAATAATGTAATAGTAAACACTAATCCCCTTAAAACGCGTTACTTATAAAAAGTTGAACCACGAAAAATGGACGGAGATAGCGTCTCTTCGGCCTACGAAGAAACGATTTCGTTGTGAGAGGGAGATGGTATTATACAGGACTAATAGCACTATCCTTGTTCCACAAAGGAATCGTGATGGCATTGACACGTCATAATTGCAGTTTAGGTACCTACGTGTTGTGACTTCACTCCGTGTTGGTTAATAAAGAGGAAATATTGTTTACGAAGAATTTTAGGTACACAAAACATTATAAAAATATCCACTGGTATAAAAAGATCCGTTATGGAATTTATTTACCAAATGGGCATTAGCACAATATTATACTACACCTTATTAACTTTGGAATGTGAATTCAATCAAATCCGTCATAAAATGTCCCAGCACGAGCGATATGAAAATGTCTCTGGCGCGTTTTGTTTTTATTGAAACACTACCGTTTTACTATCTCGGCTATAACAGTAAAGGGAGTAAAAGAAACCAATCAAAAGTTTATAACCAGTAGTCGGCCATTTGCATTTAAATCTATGATGAATGAGAAGGGCATTAATACCCTGGCGTATCTCTTGCGCATGATCTGATGCTTTCATTGCCTATTTCATACAAAATATAGTATGTGTTAAACTTGTATTTAGTTCTTAAATCTGTAACGCTAGCGAATTTTTTATACGGCTTCTTGGGTCGAGGTAATATTTACTTAACTACTATAGTAGTTTTTTATTTAACCATTGGTCAAGCTAGTAATTGATTGAAAAACGAATTTTAACTTAATTTTACCTTTTAAGTTCAAAATATTATTTGTGAAATATGCGCAAAAATGAGCACCCGGCTGCCGGTCGATTTGTTAACATATCGATAAGAAGGCTTGGGTGAAGTGATCACGAGGTGAGCTGTCAATCCATACAATCAAGATGTCACGTGATCACGGAGTGAGCTATCATTCCATCTTGATTATATGGATTGACAGCTCACCTCGTGATCATTTCACTCAAGCCTTCATTTCGATAAGTTAACAGAATCGACCGGCAGTACCTACAGGTACTCCTACCGCTGATTGAAAAACAATAGGCATTATGTCCTCCCATTCTGTTCATTTGACAAAATAAAACAAAAACTTTTTACAAACGTCGGTACATAGAGACGTCAGTCAGTCAGTGACAATTTCCCTTTTGTCCATTCATTGTAAATATATTTTGAGGGACGTCCATGGGCGTTTACTATTTTGACGTGATATTATCATTTACACTAAAATGGTTGTGTTTTTAGAATGCAACAAAGAAACGACTTGTATATTACAAATTTAAAACCACCACTATCCATACTTTTCCCTAGTCGAGTAAAATACTGTTGAAAGAGAATGTTATGATAGAAAAAAAACCAGGCCGAAAACTCGAAAAAAAAGTATATTTACTACGAATAGAAAAATACAAAAAAAGTCAACAAATTTCTGTATGGAATGCATCAAGACGTCATCTCAAGGCACGGATGGCATACTTTTTTGCCATACATCATTTGCCTAGTATCGCCTACAGGAGCTTGATGAAGCCAAGTTAATGCCTCCATTGCAATCATAGCATCGGCGATTCAAAGTACCTATCGTACTTATATTATGAGAAGCAAGCAGTTAGGGCAACGAAGGGAAATGCTCTAAAGGTCAGTTGTGTATGTTGGTTTTAATGGCTAGTTTGCCTTGAACGGTTATAATAGCACCTAGAACATAAACTGGAAAATGGAACCTAGAACTGGATTGCGTTAGGTATTAGTGATTGTCACGAGCCTGCGATCTGAGGAGAAACGCAGGTGATCCTTATTTCCTTAACCTCTGTGAGCTTTGAGTATAGTATAGACTAAATTATTACTTTTAACAGCCGTACGAGTCGATTAAGGTTAAGCAACGCTTGCCAAGGTTCGTCTGTGGATGGGTGACCATCTTAACATATCGAGTTTCTTCCGGGCCTCGGAAAGCAGGTTAAGCCGTTGGTCCCGGCTGACATTTGTAGTTCTTTGGCAGTCGTTACGGGTTGTCAGAAGCCAGTTAATCTGATTCCAGTCTTACCAAGAACTATCTGGGAGTTCTGGTAGGCAGCCACTCCACGTAAAATACTGGTGAATCTGGTTTGACTGGAAGCCGACCCCAATAGGTATAGTTGGAAAAAGGCTAGGCAGATGATGATGTTATGTATAAATTCAAATGGTTAACATGACCAAAAAAAAATAGAAGATATTTGAGAATCTCGTTTCATTCACAGTAATATATATTTTCTCAATTTTAAGGGCTAACTCACCTATCCGAGGCAATTTGACAACGATGCGACGACATATTTTCGTAAGTTGTTCTATCTCTGAAAAAAAAAAGGTTTCACATTGCTTTCGAACTTTCACGTCATACCTGTCTGCTGGTGCCTTTATCGACATATCGACAGTTTCAATGCAGCGATGCCAACCCAAGTTGTCTTGTAGACCGTCTGCACAAGCCCTAGGGATCACGAACAAGTACGATTAAAAATTGACACATTTCACACTAATCCCCACTCCAGTCGAGCTTACCTGTCTAAGTCCCAACTTTAAGCCGATTGGTACCTATTAGGTAGGGTCCCGGTTTTCCTATGCTAGCGCGAAATTGCTAGCGGGATGTATCTCATGAACCAGAGAACCAGGAATGAGATACAGCTATTATAATAGGTAGACAGTTGAAATCACAGTGTGTATTTCTATTGCTGCTATAAAACAAATAATAAAAATAAAATTAGAGAAAAATACGCGCGTAAAACGCGAACGCGCGCGTTAATTTAATATATGTACGCGTACAAGAAGCGATATTTTGTCGGTTTATGGCATGGAGCCCTGGGGTTCGTACCCATATGTTTTACTTTAGGTACATCGATGTTTTGACATGACTATACCTACTTGAATACGTATTGCATTGATTTTCACTTACTCCAAAGCCGTAGGTACAAGATTATTAAATGTGAAAATTGAAATGACTCGACCGATACTAAAGATTATCCTTACTTCGTGCAAACGCTTCAACATTTCCATTTTATCGTAAAAAGACTTTCTTTGACCCTTCAGTGAGTCTTAGTGACCTTTAAGATGTAAGCCGTATTTTGATCGTAAAGTTACTCATCATTTCATATTCGTACGGTCTGCATGTAAGTGCAAGTTGTTATAACATTTTAGGTAGAGTTCCTTCATGAACGTTGTCGATCATTTTAATTATACATGCTGTACTTAGTTGTTTGGGTTTATCTTTTACGGAAACCACAAAAGATTTCCTAGTAATAATACAAAGTAACTTATGTAAGTATGAATAACTTACTTATTTGAATTTCCAATAAATCATAGTTAATACTTACATCAAAATCTATATTCAATACATACATAAATGCATTCCCCATCAGGAATCCATAAGGACGATCGAAGTTCAATGTTGGTGTTAAACTTCCGCACACCACAGTTCCGTACCTACACTTCACCAATGTAACATACAACACATCACTGCAAATCAGTCATTAACGAAAATTGTCAGATACAATGAAAAAGAAAAGAAAAACACAAAACAAAACACAAAATGGCGTGAGTACTCACGTATTTTTAACCGAGTTTAGCCTATTTTATTTTAGGTCCAAAAAATATTATTAAGCCAAAAATAATTTAGGGCTTCCAAAATACCACTCGATAACTGTTGCTGCATTCGTGTTTAATAAAATAATGAAGATTTTCGTTTCTTCAATTTTATAGCATATCTCTGTTCTTTAAGAGATTAATAATATTCTCCTCCCCGAAATTCAAGCAGTTATTTAAATCTTTTAAGGTTTACCAAAGGCAGTGTGCCGTTGGTAAACCTTAAAGGGTTTTCTAAGCAAATCAAGGGAATGTCAGCTAGACAAACCAATTAATATCGCACACAATCTATGAAACCAATAGATATGTAACATTTCATAGCGTAATTAATTTCGTTCTCGGCCGATCCCTTGTCGTGACCGGTCAATGCCGACCGCTTGGATTCCCGACTCCAAGTGCCAGGTGTCAAGTGGGCGATATCCTAACAGTACCTAACTTATCTACAAAGATACAAAGCCTAGTCGTGTAACAGCAATCTACTGTCTATAAGCCATTTATATCAATACACCGTTCGATTCATTCATACGAACAGGCGTCTGATTTGATCTTAGCATGAGATTTGCAAATACAACGCGTATTCGATGCCCTAATGTCAAAAGCTGTTTTTGTAAACATAAGCATGTTTATGCATTTAGCATGGTCAAAATTCCCGATGTTAACATTACATAGGTACATACATTTACGTAGGTACGTACATGTAAATGTTAACATCGGGGCTTTTATTGGTATTCAAATTGATAGGTTAGGCTTTAACACTTTCGGTATCGATGTTGTATTGAAGATGACACAAGGCGTGACTGGTTTAAAAATGTTTGGTTCAGCTGCCCAACTATGACGTGCTATTGCCATCCAATTCCGATGATGTAAAAGGGATAGCACAGTGCTATTCGCCATGTATAGCTCCGTCTCTCTCTAAGATGCATGATCGTTTTTAGACTTCATAGTGATTCCAAAGACCGTCAGTTTATGATCCCTCCTAAACTTAGCACTAGATCAACGCCATACCCTAGCAATCGGAAGTTTCTTCATTTTGAGGCCATTTTGGGTCATCGTGATGATAAGCGGATCTATCGCCTTCTAGAGCTGCGATAGTAAAATTCTTCTCCTATTTTTGTCAGTCATATTTGTTTCATGTACCTAATTGAGTAATGTTTGGAATGGTTATTACACCATCTAGATACAAATCCGTTACACCTTGCTCAATATCTTTCCCTTTCTTTAATGCGACAGATGATTTCAAAATCAACTTTAAACGAGAGCTTACTCGTTGCACGGAATGTAAATGGACCCTTAAAAAGTAATCAAAGCACTACTTACAAGTATGATACAAATAAACTTAAATTTATTACTTGTAATATTAACATAATTCCACTTTTCCTCAGCGTCGCTTGTGGTAAAGTTCATGTAAATTAGCTTTTCATTTTACGATCGCATCCTAGAGAAACATTCGTTTATCGTTTAGCGAAGTGTTTTTCAATCGGTATATAAATTTTCGATTATTAATTTGTTTTAACTTCTAGCCAGTCTATCACTTCCCGTGGGTGTCGTAAGCGGCGACTAAGGGACTCACCAGAGAATGGGCAGTAGCGTTCTCTGTGTTTCTGTGCATTACAACAGCTACACTACGATCACCAACCCGCCTGCAAAGCGTGGCGATTATGCCTAAGGGAGGGGTCCCTTGGGGGAGGCCTATGTCCAGCAGTGGACGTCTTTCGGCTGGTATAATGATGATGATGATGACTAGCCATCTACGAGCTCAATAGAATAGTGTTTTATCTTAGATTCGTGCATTATTTATAAAGATGGGTGTGCAAACGAATCTCTTTCCCTGTTAAACAGTAGTGAAAACACATTAGGATTTATGCAGGGAAGCATTTAAAAATGTATCCCGCGAAAAGTTAAATCCCGCGTTTGCGTATTTCTTTAAATAAAAAACTAACACCTTTCAAAAATACTCGATGGAAAAGAGTCTTAACTGGTTTGTTTGTTTTTAGAACTTGTAAAAGAGATTGTTTTACAAGTAGGTCAGCGAATTAACCTTTTTAATTCGTGCAACTATCGTTTTTGTTAATGCACGTTATTTTTTGATTTTGTACTTCAAGCGAAAAATAATTACCTTATAATATATCTTAATACCTACGCTAAACAACATACGTTAGCGTAAGTTAGAGCCGGATTTGTTTAATACGAGAACATCAATGAGAATAGAAAATTTATTTGGGCAAGTTAAGGTACTTACTTTTCTTTTTTGGGCCCACTGGGTCAAAATTCGGGCATTGCATTACTGTAACAGTGTGACTGGTGATGTAAACGTAAATACTCAAGAATGCATTACCAAGATTGTTGCAGTAAATTCGTAAAACTGCACTAATTGTGACTGTGGTGATGTCTATTATATATACTTACTGTTTCACTTACCGTTTCAACATGATTTTGTGGAGCAAAATATTAAGAGTAAACGACATGTATATTTCATACTTTTATCTTACTCTGACGTTACGATCTCAGTGGGCCAGTGTTGCGTACCCAACGGGACGGGGAGTAGACCTATGATAAATATCTCTTTGAATATTTAAGTACCTACCGATTACTTGAGCTGCTAATGCCCGTTTTCGCAATCAAAAACAAACATAGACGGGTCTTTTCTATAAAAAAAGGGTCCATACTGCTTTCGATTTGGATAAAGGGCATTGTTGTCGCAATGTCGCGTCGCTCCTGTCTTCGGCAGCCTTACTTTATACACATAAAATAAAAAATAAAATACTTTAATTCAGACCTTGATCCATATTATGTAAGTATTAGGTATACAAACTTCTAAGCTATGTTTGTACAAAAATATTAAAAGATTTTTTTTTAATTCATGTGTCTGTGTGTGTTATGCTAGAACTAGCAATATCAAAAACTGCAAAATTAAACAAAATTTCAAAGAATAACATTATTGGCACAATATTATTTAAGGTAGAGTAAAAACCGCTGGTGAGGGTCGCGGGTAGCCGATGGATGCGAGACGCGCAGGACCGGTTGTTGTAGCGAAACTTGGGAGAGGCCTATGTCCAGTAGTGGACGTCTTTCGGCTGATGATTTGATGAGAGCAAAAAGCCCCGATGATGATCACAAGATGTTTAACGTGATAGCCATGGCTTACTCATCAATTTTTCAATAACAAAGACCGTTTCAGATTGGTTGTCAACTCCAAAAAGCTTCAACCAACCAGCAATACTACCACTTACGTCAGAAACATGATAGGCAGATATTAAAACGAACTTAATGAAGAAGACTATGAATGAGAATACAAGAATCACTCAGTTAAAGAAAAGAAATAGCATGACTGCCTGTCATCTAGGCTCGTTGAAAGAATATCGATGTTTCTTTCGATATATCGATAGTTTATTGGCGATATTTAATTTAACATTTCTATATGAAAGTAGTGAATGTCGATAAAATAGTAAAACTAGGAGATGTAACTATTTTTTAATATACTAGTTTTTGCCCGCGACTTCGTACGCGCATATCCCGATTTTCACCGTTCCCGTGTAGCCTATAGCTCAGTGTCCTCATGAATGTGGCTATCTTATACAAAATAAATAATTTTCCAAATTTGACTGGTAGTTCCAGAGATAAGCTTTTTCAAACAAACAAACTCTTCAGCTTAATTATATTATACTATAATGTATAGATTATTGGAAGGAGTTTTTTTAAATATCAACATAGATCAAACTCAGAAGGATCAGATTCGTAAAAATACACCACCCACTAGGTTTGTGCAAATAATACTAATATTTATTTTTGGAATATATCGCCAGCGATATCAATATTTTTTAAAGGACAGTGACACTATGTAGTATACTGTATATCGATAATTTTTAAACTTCCGACATCCCTACTGTCACCTTGACCTAGCCGTGAATATACATGGCGTTTTGATGTTACGCGTATTGTGCTTTCAAAATTGTACATATGTCTGTATTACTAAGCAGAAAAGTACAATAAGACGAAACTCGACACAGAAACACGGTTACCTACGATCTTAGGATGACTTTATAACAACAGCCATTTTGTACTGTCAGTTAAGGTGATAGGTATGCAAGCTACCAGCTACTCTTAAGACTTTTCATTAAATTGTTCTTATCATTCTGGCCACTGGCCAAAGCAACGATGACTAAGAATGTCTCTGTTGCTTTTATAGACAAACGTGCACCTGCATGTTGCTGCGCAACTGCTAGGTCGCTACAGATTGAACTGCAAATACAAAATGATGAAAATCCACAGTGAAAAGTTTTTTGTAAAAAAAAATATAATTTTCTGTCCGTGAGTTAGATTTTTTTTAAATATTGGGCACTTATTTTGCTATTCAAATCAATAAAAATTAAAAAAGTAAAAAAGTCTAACTATCACGATCCATGAGATACAGCCTGGTGACAGACGGACAGACCGACAGACGGACGGACAGCGGAGTCTTAGTAATAGGGTCCCGTTTTACCTTTTTGGTACAGAACCCTAAAAATACACGCCCAATATTTTTTGAAAATGGTTGTTTTTTAATATTTTTTTATCGATTATATTATAAGAATTATATTCATTGCCATGCGTACAAAAAGTATTGTCGCTACAATAATTTCCCAAAGAACATTAAGTAGAAAAGGCCATCAAGTCGGGATTCTGAGTTATAATCCTGCACCATCGTATAAATCTTGTCAGGTGTCATATTTACACGCTAAGATCATTGAATCAAGACAACTTACATGACGCCCGTGGGCCGTGATATATCACCTTTCGTTTATTTATTGTTTTGTTAGTACATCCATACGTCGATAATTTACACACAATATTATTCCCTATTGTAAGCCAGGTAAGGTCTTCAATGGGATAAATTTCAAAGGTTCCATAATTCAACATTAAAATTCAATTTTGACCGGCTGCGACTATTTCTCTAATTTTAATTATTGATGAACGCGCTTTCTTGGAACAGGTAGCTTAAATTATATGGTGATTAATTAGAAGAAGTGTGCTTAGGTATGGTAATTAAAAATATTTAAATGTGGCATGTGTATTATTTTTTTTAGGAATTCCTCGAAAGACTGAATCTTTGTGGGGCTTTGAATTTAGAACCCATTATTAATATTATCTAGTGTTTATTTTAAACCGTGGTGATTGGCAACCGGGCTTACCTCAATTGTAAACGTCCCTTTGTGCCTATTGGCTTAGTCTTGTTCTGTCTCCTACCTACTTGATAAGGAGGAAAGTGGAGTGTAAATTATGCTTTTCTTAATCCTCCTCTGTTCTTCTCTAATTAATTTCGTTGCTGGATCAAAGACATAATATATTATGAATCTTTTCGCTCGCAGTCAATGAAGCTCGCCGAGTCCCGGAGACTTGGCGAACTTCATTGACTCTGATGATGGCTACTGTTGATTCTGACTTTCAGAAATTGCAGTGGTCGGAAATAGCCTAGTGGCCTTGTCCCAACAAAAAGCTATGACATGAATAAGTTTACACAGGGGTGCCAATAAAAGGATGAGCCTTAATTTTCGGTTACAAAAGGGAAGGCAGTGAGAGAGGGGAATTAGTAATTAATTACCGTTTGAAATATCTACCTAACACTAACATGAAATTGTACAGTGGGTGGTATCTTGCTTTCCGCAATCCTTAATTATACCTTAAGATAAGATGGACGTTTTATATAGGTATTACCTACGTCAATATAATTTATAGTTAATGCTTTTAAAAACGGACATTGCTTTAAATCAATCCAAGAAATACCTAGGTATTAATCCTAGTATGGACAGAGGATGGGAGAGTTTATTCTCGAAATGCTAATGTCGTGAGGTCATAGGTGGTCAGCTAGTCACATTCATACGTTTTTGTTAGCGTTTGAATTAATTATCTCAGTCCGTGAAAGTCTAGTCGATATATTGTTATTTTCGATGTAGGTATTAAAAAGTGTTTGAATATTTGTGGCTGAGAAACACATTTTGGTTTAAAAGTTTCTATTTCATGTCAGAAACTAAAACCTAAGAGTTTTTTTAAAATATAGAACTAAACTATTAAAAACCGGCCAAGTGCGAGTCGGAATCTCACACGAACTGTTCCGTTTCGTACCATAAACCGAAAAAATTACGTTTCTTGTATGGAATCCCCCTTTCATTTTTAATTTTATTTAATTTTCATTATTTTTTGTTATAGCGGCAATAGAAAAACACTTTGTGAAAATGTCTACTGTCTACCTATAGGTACGGTTCTTGAGATATAGCCCACTGACAGACAGACGGACGGACGGACAGACAGACAGCGGAGGCATAGTTATAGGGTTCCATTGGTTACCCTTCGGGTACGGAATCCTAAAAATTAATTAAGATTATAAAACTATATATACAAATACCAGAAAATAATTAACGTTAGGAAACTCGTTCCGAATTGCCTTTGTTCTCAGATACACAGAGTTTAGACACATCAGTACAACGGATAGCATGGATTCAGTACATAATTAACCCAAGGTGTAAAAAAAATGTGTTAAAATATCTTTCATCGCATGCGCTGCGAAAACTATTGATGGTACATAAAAATAATCTACTAAATATTTTAAGTACTCATTATTACCTAGAAGAAAGTCCACTATATGTCTCAAACTCAAACTCAAAAGTCATTTATTCAAATTAGGCTGAGTGCCAGCACTTTTTGAACGTCAAAGTTCTACATAAAGACAGTCCCCCAAAACGCCCGCCCGTCACCACTTCCTAGTGTTTTAGCTGGGAAGAAGAAGTGGCGCAACAAACTCCCCAGCAACACATCTGTCTGTTGAGTTATAAGAACTATCACTTATACAAAGGTATGTAAGTAGTCAGTATTCTTACAAAGAAAACAATACAACAAAGGTAACACGTAAAAACATAAAACTTAATAATTCGCTACTTGTAAGCTAGCACACTCCATTATGCCAGCATAAACAGACAAACTCAAGCATAAAAACAATATCAAATCAAACTAAATAAGCCTCCAGACATGAAGGGTGTGCCCGCTTACACGTACAGAGGGTAGAATTTAATAAAAAGATCTGTGACTCGACGCCACAAGTGATAAACCAGGGCCATCAAAATTAAACATTAAGCATATAATCGTTATAACAATAGTAAAATCCATGGCTAACAAGACGACCTTTCACCACAAGCAGCACCCGTTCACGAGCATAACGCAAAGATCAGCCA
>NDFZ01005223.1:110040-167954 GCA_002192655.3 Mamestra configurata | reverse complement strand
AATTCAAAAGTCATTTATTCAAATTAGGCTGAGTGCCAGCACTTTTTGAACGTCAAAGTTCTACATAAAGACAGTCCCCCAAAACGCCCGCCCGTCACCACTTCCTAGTGTTTTAGCTGGGAAGAAGAAGTGGCGCAACAAACTCCCCAGCAACACATCTGTCTGTTGAGTTATAAGAACTATCACTTATACAAAGATATGTAAGTAGTCAGTATTCTTACAAAGAAAACAATACAACAAAGGTAACACGTAAAAACATAAAACTTAATAATTCGCTACTTGTAAGCTAGCACACTCCATTATGCCAGCATAAACAGACAAACTCAAGCATAAAAACAATATCAAATCAAACTAAATAAGCCTCCAGACATGAAGGGTGTGCCCGCTTACACGTACAGAGGGTAGAATTTAATAAAAAGATCTGTGACTCGACGCCACAAGTGATAAACCAGGGCCATCAAAATTAAACATTAAGCATATAATCGTTATAACAATAGTAAAATCCATGGCTAACAAGACGACCTTTCACCTAACTATTAAGGTTAAGTCACAGTGACTGCTTTTTGTTAAAATTATTCAATCAAAGCCCAGTTAGAAAGAAAAAGTGATGATTTTGATATCAAGATTTTAATCCTTATCTATTTAAGTGTGATAATTAAGGTTGATTATGTACATGTAAATTACACTTTAAATTATTCAAATCGGACCTTTCGTTTCAAAGTTATGACGGGTGTAAAAATGCTCTAAGTAAGAAAAATCCGATGAAGTTGAAACACGTTGAACAGAACGTTGATTTGGATAAATAAATAAGCATAACAAATATTTGGTTTTTTCGAAAATAAACCCCTTAAGGGGCGAAAAGGGATGATGAAGTTTTACGGGGAGGACATTATTGCTTACTTCAATTTACGTGGGAATTGGTATGAACAAACTAAAAGTGGGATAATTGAAACAGATCTAACAAATTTTGCAAAATCAACGCCTAACGAGGCGCTGATCCAGAAATCACAGAATCAGCAGCAGAAATGGCTGGGTAATTAATGAAAATCGTTTTGCTTAATTTTCAAAAACTAAAGTAGATAGAGCGGGCGTTGAAGTTTGTGGAGTACATACTAATTCCGCGCGGACGAAGTCGCAGGCGAAGTGCTATCGTACATAAAAAGCGATAACATAGGTAAATTAAAAGTATTAAAAAGACTTGCATAATACCTCGGAAAACTGCCTCATAGAGAAAAACACGCTAGATATGTTTTAATAAAAAAAACTTCCACGTTTGGCTGCCGTGTTTAAAACCGACGACCAAATAGGCGGTAATAGTAAGATACCATCATATTTAAAATCATCAATAATTCACGTTGACGTAAATGTTTTAAATAACTATAATAACATGGAATAACGTTGTGGTTGTAATTAAAGCCCGTGATGAACTTTTTTTTTATATTTTTTTTCTTTGGTTTGTTGATGAACTTGTGTGGAAGTATTTTGGTTAAAAACGTATTATGTTATAGGAGTGAAAGTCCGTGATTTACTCGCAGTATTTCTTGTAGGCCGCTTCTGTGTTACTGAGCCTTGATTTTGTAAGTCTTCATTGTGAAAATGTTCTGAATAGGGATGGAAAGTTTAATAAAAATAAGAAAATAGTCAAACACAACAAAAGTTATGTACTTAGATTTGTTTTTCTACATGATTTGACAGGTTGTTTTTTTTTTTAATAAAATTAAATAATTAAATACCTAGTACCTGAATTCAATTGCAGTATACTATATCACTATTAAAGACAGCAATAGTTTTTAACAGACAAAAATTAGTTTAAATCAGAAATGGTTAACTTTAACAATTATAATTAATTTCCGGTACAGTCTACATCCGGAAGCAAGGACCCAAAAATATGTAAATCACCAAAAACATGCAAAACAATTTAATCAGTCACTAAATATACCCATAAAATCGCGCGAGCAAAATCTCATTAACCCGATTAGTCCCACCAGTCGCAACTATCACGAATTTTCATATTTTATCGATAGAGCCCACTGACCGTGTTTCCGATTAATGTTCAATCGATCCGGAATCGAGCGATATGCTGAGGGCGGGTCGGGTCGAATCGATCTGTGCAGAATAAGCGATCGCACCACTTGTGCTCCAACCGCTCGAGCCGACGCGACGCGTCAAAACCGCGGGAACATTGACAACTCCGTCCTTGGATCGTTTGAAAAAAGAATGTGATTGTTTTTTTTTATTTAGTGCATGACTGTCAAAGATTAGTGTGGATTGTTATCAGCCTCCTTGGAAGTTCAATTGGATAGTGATGTTTTCCTGAAACCTCATCGGTAAGTTTATTAGGAAATAGGTTTATACTATTTATGAATGCACTATTTTTCGGGAAGACTAGATACCACACTTTTATTATTTAGTTTAATATCAACTGGGACTGGCCCAAATATGTGCCCACAGGAACTCCTCTTTAAATGACTATTCTTCTGTGACAACATAAATAAAGTGAATGGTGAAAATATTGTCATAGGCCTGTCGTTCAGATCGAATAAACTTTTAACTCAAATGATAAAGGTACAATTAATTTACATAAGAAAACAATAACTTAACTTCACTAAAGCGTTGTTGAACTCATCGATCAAGTTACAACTGTTTATGCTAAAACGTTATGTTTATAGCATCGGTTCAGTAGACATAAAAGACCTTTTTTGTGAATTTATAAATTGAAAAAGCTACTAAATAAGTTTAAATTGCAAGGACTTTTAAACTATGAATTAAACATAAGTTGGTAATGGCCTTTTATATTTGTTTTATTCTAAAATAATAGTACGTTACAGGCCAAATGATGATAGGTATTTCCGAACTTTAACGATAAAATTAGAAATAATATCTTTTATTTATATTTGACTCATGGCTTTGATTGGCCTCATGGAATTTATAAGTTCAGTAGCCAATTAATCCAACATGTGTTGAGTAAAGAACTTGAATCTGAATAAAAACCAGAAAACAAAATTAGTCCGAAACTTCTATTAGCCCCTAGAAAATATTGCTAGGTACAGTCAGCGCAAAAGTAGGTACCAAGTCGGATATTTTTGTTAACAGTTTTTTCAGCGTGCTATTAATTTTGCACCGAAAATGTTTTTTTAATTATTATTATTATATTTTTGTTTACTAAAAAATGCAATCTAAAAAATCTCTCTTCAAATCATAACAACATGTTTCCTTACAAAATAATTCATTTTCAAACATCTTGCACCTTGTGCGCCTTGTCGTAACATATAAATTTAATATCCAGTTAAACTTTAGTATTCTATACAATATTCACTTTCTCGACTTTACTTGCTTACATTAGAATTAATGAGTAAGTTATTATGTAAATATGTATTCCTTTGAAAATGTTTTACCGACTGTCATTTTGATTGACAAGCTTTGTTCGCAAAGATGCTAACTAAGGGTAGCCATTTGACCTCCTAAGACTGTAATTATGGGAACATAATGATATATTAATAATATAGCTACAGGTACCTTTAATATAATTTCTGTGGAAGTTGCTCTGTTGAGGTAAACATTTTATTTTTATAGCATCTGAAACACGAGAAGGCAAGATATTAAAATATGGAAAATGAGTTACTAAAACCATCGATGCATCACAATTACACGCAACTGGCTGTAGAATTTATACAAACTCAAACATTAATTAAACCAATCAATAAAATTAACGGGTCAAAAAATTGGTCACTAATTTTGAAATAATTTTCTATCTAGGAACTGTATGTTATTTATTTGTTTTGAATTAGGAATACGTTCAATGATAGTAGCAAAAATATATAAAAAAACTGATAGTTTAATATGGTTACAAACAACATGCCCTAGAAACGTTTGTTTTGTTAGAGAAGACACCTATTTTACCCTCCATAAGAAAATGTCACAAAGCAGATCTGCTTAACCCAATTTTTTATTTAATTAAAACACAGTCAAAACTAAATTTCTTTTCACACATTCCAATAGGCGATACATTTAATTACACTTCCAATAAATCACTTTTTATACTATCACTACCGACAACCATAGCCCTGTAATTACAGACCCACTGAGAAACAAAGTCTAATTTTATTAATATTAATTACTGATTGAATTAAACGTGCGTAACCACAATAATTATATATTTTTTCGTTAAAAGTTGTAAGTATACTATTAACCTCCTTAACTTAACATTTTACCCGACTGCGCTGAGAAACGTGTGTAATGTAATTTTTCGGTGGACGGTAACATTGTGAAATAAGCGATACCTCAAAAGTCGGTCAAGCACGTACCTATCAGAAACTGTCGCGGGGTTCCGTACGTAAAAAATCAGATTAATAAAATGTTGACCTAGCTCATGGCAAAAATAAATATTAGTTACCATTTGTCGTGGCCGGGTGTGAAACAACGCGAAAACTACGAATTATAGGGAGGTTGTAAACCTATTTGCGGTCACTCTGAATTGAAAGTGAAAAAGCAGGCCTAGTGTTCTCAAATCTCAAATAGTTTACAACCAGTTTAGTGTTCAGTGTCGGTAGAAAATTAAATCTTGTAGAATTGGGATAAAGATTAGCTTTACAAATGTGTTCATTTAACTAATGTTTTCGACGGACACGGAACACTAGGCCTGCTTTTTCACTTTCAATTCAGAGTGACCGCAAATAGGTTTACAACCTAACTATAATTCAATAATATGCAAGAAAGTAAGGTAACGGTGGTTGTACTAAAATGTTCATAAACCAAATAAAATTTCACAGAAGATAACATACCCTACATTTTTTTCTTGTTGAGTATAGTTGGTAAACGTGTCTGAATTGTTCTTGGAAAGAAAATCTCCTGAACATTTTCTTAGCAGCAAAGGAACAAACAAATCCGAGAGTCAAATTAAGAGGCAATAATCCCACACTCATACGGCTACTAACAAATTATGCGGAATTGTTTCGCTTTCCCCATGCTGCGTTAGTTTACGGGACCCTAAAATTACCTACTTACCTGCATAGTATAGCCCCAGAAGTTGCTATAAATAACTCGAAGACGGGCGATCCAACGAATCACTGGGTGTCCAACTAATGAATAATTCATAAAGTTATTTTGAGAAACAAACTTAGCTTGATCAATAGTAACTTGCTGTGATTTAATATCAACATTTCATATTTTTTATAATTTTTCACACGATCTATACCGTATAAGTTTTCGGTTCATTTCCATACTGGTCGGAACGTTGAATTTTTCATCATAGTGTCCCGTAATCGTTCAGGGCTGATGGACTTGTATCTACTATAAAGTATGGGTTTGATGGAATGGTCGTGAGAGAATCTTAGAAGGTGTTATCATCTCGCTTAGTGAACTGGTTGGTGATATTAATATCTAAGTGCTATGGATTGGAGGATGTTAGTGCTACATATTGTACTATAATAATAATGCCTGATTTGTGTAAGCCTATGTACATGTACATATTGTACATACATAAGAAGTTAGGCTTCACGTACATGCTTAATTGTGCGAATCAATTTTGCAAGCCATTTGTGCGGTATACCATCTCTTGCCATCTCAACGCACATGTTCGCTTGCACAAACAACAATTGGTGACAAACAAAGATTGAGCGTGTAGCCAGAACATTATTCGTGTTGCTGGCACGACACTCAATCACTGTTACTTAGCTACTCATAATGGCATATGGGATTCGATCACAGATCAGGGATGAAATCGTAAATATTATCGCTTGCTGAGATACACTAGGCCGACTGGTCGAGTTAGACGGGCAACCTAAAGGTGGCAAAAACAGGCAAACCCTACCGTTTATGTTATAAAACTGTTCAGTTTCCTGTTTATGAAAGTCGGTTATGCCTGTGGGTTATGCGTGTAAGGTTATAACGATCATGCAAACCCTAGCTACCTTTAGGCTCCGCACAAATGGGCCACCGACCACAGCAACCGGTGGCCGTCGCGCGCCACGTCTTTTGGTACCGCGCAAACGAAGGTGGTCGGTGGCCGCCACTAGTTCCTGCGGTTGGTATCTTGTAGTGACGGCGTTTTGAGTGGCCGCCACCGGTGAAATGTCGCGGATAATGAGTCGCGAGTGGACGCCACTTGCTACACGTGTGCGGCGATTCCATACAAAACATGTTAAAAATCATATAAACAGCTTGTCGCCAGGCACCAGTGGCTGTGGTCGGTGGCCCGTTTGCTCGGAGCCTAGTCGTCCATTTTCGGCGGCGGTGCCGTGGTCGGCAGACGACTTAGAGTTAGGTAGTAAGTCATAGTCATAAGAGGTCAATCAAGGCGTGATTAAATGGTTTCAGCATATTACACTGGGATAATTCGGTTTGTTTTCAGTCTCTTTCAACATCTGTGGGGTTTTGTCCAAACATTCGTGACTTGGTTCTTGCGTTCATTTTCAGCGTACTTTATTTTTTTCTGGCGTATCGCTATGAGGTTTTCGTCTGGTTAACCGAACTTGCCTGTGGTGGCCTTACTAAAAATTAAAGGCAGAGTACAGACCTCGGCTCAGAATCCCCTCAGCGCCAGCAAGAAACGGACTTGATCGACGTTTAATTATTTGGTGACGAATTTAAAACTACAGGCTCAGCGGTGCGGGTTGTTTCGAGCAAGGGTCTGGGAATTTCAGCGATAGCTAAGACCCAAATCCCGTACATGAATGTAACGTTACCTTACCGACCTCAGACCATGTTATCTAAGCTATATGATTATGTGTGATTGGCTCAGCATCAATTAACGGCAACCATGAGAAAGAGGATAGATAGTTTTTTCCTCTAAACGATGTCTCAATTGGCTATAAAGTTTTTAGTGCCTTTATTGTTTTGATAATAGATCGTGGGTTTACCAATGATATCTTTGAAGTTTGAACGTACGGGATATAATAATAGGTAAATATCTACGGTTATACTTCATAAAACCTAATGGACGGTATTAGGCATTTTATGAAATTTAACCGTAACTCGTGAACTTTACGACTAATGTGACTGACATTTTTTATGATTTCCGGCTTCTAATACTTTTTTTTCAAGTTTACGTGTTTATATCCCGCAAAAGTCTACACCTCTTTCTCTAAAAATATGTAGAATACTGTCACTTGTACAGTAATCAAAACCGACACTTTTGTATCTTTCTAGCGTCGCATGTGTTGCTTATTTTTGAAGTACAGACGCCAGCACATAAAGCTACAACAATCTGTCAAATTTCTTCAATAGATTTTCAACATTATCACTAAAGAATTAAGTTCAAAGTTGATTGGGAAAATTTGACAGTCACTTCAAAAATATGCAACACATGCGACGAAAGAAAGATACAAAAGTGTCGGTTTTAATAATACATTCAGTCGTTCAGGTAAATTCGATTTACTCGTATTTGTACCGTTTGGCTAAAGGGTGTTAAGTTCATTGACAAGCAGTTAGTCGATTATTGTTACATGACCCGAGGACTGGCCTTTTTTAGCCAAAGAATAAACTTATAGCCATTTAACGTACAAATAATGCCATCCTTTTGCTTACTATCTACCTACTAAACATTGCCTAATACTTCGAATACTTGACTTCATCAAAGACATCTAAGTTATTTTAAGCTATCAGTTTTGATTTCAACATTTCTAGACAAAATGACGCGTGCGCAAGGTCAAAGGAAAGCGATAAACCAGTGAACATTTAAGAAATAGACAAAAAGATCACTAATTATTGCCGTGGGCGGAACGATGACCCTTCTCTCAGTAGGGAGCCATATTATCAGTTAGCGCTAACAAGTAACTGTTAGAAAAAAAACTAGTTTTTAATCTAAGATTTGTGATGAATGGATTTTTATTCCTTATAAGGACTTCGATAAAAGAGCCGTCTTGTTAGAGAATTAATTTTAAAATTGTTGTTTTGTGTCCCTCCTAAATGATTAGGAATTAACTTCTTTTTGAATAATAAAATAATGTATAATAAATTAATAATGTTATAATTAATACCTTTGTGACTAATTTCTTTTTGAATAATAATGTAAAAACATTTAGAAGGGAAACAAAAACTTAACAATTTTATAATTAAAATTTTAAATGACACCATTTTGCAACGACTTCATAACATTACATTCCAAGCATCCCTGTTAACTGTTATACGCATGGTAAATAGCCTTCTCTTCTTTTTACTTTAAATTCAACCATTTCAGTTTAACTTTTGGTATTTTAAACGTCATTATATCAAATATACCATAGACCTTTGTCAAATGTTGTCTACAGAAAACATTTTCAGAAACTGTGTGTCTTCGACAGTTCCTTTCAACAGTTACAAACTTATAATTGTTCCATCGAACGTCGTAGGAACGAAGAGACTTCCCACTTCCCATGGGAAATACCATTGCAGTTACATTGGAAACACTCACGAACTCAACAAAATAACACTTGCACGGCTAACTATCGTCGCATGTCGCTTGCACGCGACTTGCCAATTTTTATGTCAAACTCACATAATTTACCAGCTTTGTACGAGAATATAATTATATCAACCTCTTGAGATAATTGCTTTGAAAATGTCGTGTGGTATCCTGTTACAAACTAATTCCTTTCTTTTCATATAAAAGGGGAAGAGTGGCAAAAAGGATACAGTCAAAATTAAGGATGCAACTTTTTATAATAACAGAACAAACTTGCAATCACCAATCAGAAGGCCAACTGTCGTACTTTAAAAGCGTTCAAATTCAAGTTACAATATTATCTCAGTCACAATAAATGTTAAAAACTAGTCGAAATGTAGATAAATTAGAGATGTTTTTGTCAGTTTGCGACTGTGATGCGAACGCGAACGCTAAATAAAATAAAAGAATAGCTCCTCTGTTCACCAAGCTTAATATAGTTTTCTTACTGCGATTAAAAGCCTAGTCTGCAAACAGCCTAAATAATTAAGCATCTCCATTTAGCGTTCAGAATATAAAAGTGAAGATGATAGGTTCTACCTCATTTTTTGCGCACAACCATAGAAAGTGTAATCAAGTTTATGTCTAGGAATGCTACACGGATATTATAGTGATATTTTACTAACCATTACTTGTCCTTTTGGACATTATGATTGATTCTAAGAAAGTAATTAATGAGTCATGACGAAGAATCAGGTTGAACTAAGTGGCCCTTTCACGGCGGAGCGAAGGTTACCCATCAGTTAAATTTTATGGCCAATTCTAGGACGAGACAGACAGTATGGTTGGTTGCGGTTCTAATGGCCCCGGGTGTCACTCCGGAAGTCTTCCCTAAGCTTCGTTGATTTAGGACTTACTGATATTACTGAAGTATGCAACCAATTAGGAATGATCTATAATAACATAGAAAACTTTTATGTGCAATGATTTACCTGAAAACAATCACAAGTTCAACATAAAAATGTAAACACGCACACAAGTGAATTTTATGATTGGCATAATACACGCATATAGGATTTCATAGAATTGCCATAACGTCGAAAATTCAAACACAACTATACTTTGAACTGTAAACAAATTCAAGTTACAGCTGTCTGAAACGACATATTGAAAGAAAACAGTTAACTTTGAACGACAATATTTTGCGTACATTACATTGTACACCTTAATGCACAACAGTTTGATATACTACATTTGCTATCATTAATATTTGAAAGACTCGTAAAACAGCACTATAGATTCACTTTAAAAACTTTATCTATAAGTTAACTACCATAAATAGATAGTAATTTCAAAACGTAAGTGAAGCATAAATAGCTCTTAAACAACTTAATAGCATATCAAGTTTTAGTTCAATCTAATAACCGTCTAATAAGCTCATCTTTAAAAACCAAGTCCGTATGAAGTAATCAACAAATATTTTTTATTACTGCCATAAATGTGTAGGTATTATAAATTCATCATCATATTTTAAAATTTTAATATCTTTTTAGTCAACAAATTAGTGGAGGATGTAAATGTTAGCATAGTTTTGTCGGAGATTGTATACTTTGTGGCTTATTAGCTTCATTCGACATACCTACTTCACGAGTCTCGCGGATGTTTACGGCTCATCTGTGATCGAAATAAAAAATTATATTAGTTTAAATATTCATACAATGTCGTTGATAAGCGCATCACTGACCCGATTTTCTTGAATACTTAATAACCACTAGATTTTCGAAAGTATTTAATTTTAGCTTCCAATATTGCTTTTCATATTTTTATTGCCCGCTTTCCCCTATTAGAAATAGTGTTCAGAAAAAGTGATCGATTCGAAATTGGACTTGATGGGAATCCTTTTCGTGATGCTCGGTGAATGGCGATGGGGAAGTTAATTATTATGTCTTTATCTCCCATGTCAATTCCAATTAGATATCTGGGTGTGCCTTATTTATTAGATGTTGCAAATTACATTTCAAAGGAATAATAAAGTTCGAATACGGAATTGTGTTCGCGATTTAACTGTTCGATCAATTTCTAAAATAAATATTATGGAATATGGATCAATTTTTTTTTTAAACAATTTGGTTCTAACGTATTAAGAACCTTTGCATAGTTAATTTAATCTCGTCAATATCTCGCCTAATTATACTAAGAGCTACGTCAGCGGCCCCGTGCAGAGCTAATTTATGTATGTTTGAATTCATCTGCAATATGCATTATGCATATTGGAAGATTTAAAAAAAAAACAGGTTGAATTCAATAGCCTTCCCGCGACCTTCAAACGGCCATCGTTCTATAAAACGGGACTAATGGTGATTAGCCATACCTACATGTTTGAACGACTGCTATATCTAGTAGCACAAGCCAATTTTCTTTTACAGCAGCACTTAGTGCAACACTTTTCCCGCTAGAGTTGCTACAATAAAAGCAAGTAGTGATGATAACAGTTCTTTTGAGTAACCACAAAAAATAACAGTTGCAATAAAGATAGTATCTGGAAACTTGTTCAGCGGGTGCAATAACGCTCCGAAAAGTAATACTTTGGCTACCACTAGGACTGGTAGGTAGTCTTGTCTGCACCAGTATTTTAATCGTCATATGAGTACATAATGCACAAAAAGTGTTGTTAAATTGAATGGAGAAACTTAAGCACTTAGCAAAATATAAAAGTGCTTGTCTTCTGGATTATCAATGGGGACTATTAGATGTTGTCACTGAATTTCGCCGAGAAATGCTATTATGCAATTGCTCTTTTAGCTGTTCCATTTTCAACGACCAATACACTGAAGACTTTTTTTTGAATATGTTTTGGCAGAGCTCGGTGCGAGTCGTCAGGTTGCGAACAATGAAACACGAGGCTTCCCAAAAAATTGGTTGTCTGTAAAGTCGGTTTACGGACGATAGTTTAACGTGACAACGTCATAACAAAACATTAATGAAATGATCGTAAAGTTACAATGAGCGTAACGTTACAATGAGCGTAACGTTACAATGAGCGTAACGTTACAATGAGTCATCCTTTTTCGTGCGTGCAGCTGGCATTCATCGATTTATTAGACTTTGTCACGTCAATAATACTTATATTTCAGTCTATCTATAACAGTCCGGCGGATTAAAACAATCATTTTCTGAACCTGGTCTATCCTTGTGCCGGATTTCATCTAAAAATGCTCAACCGTGGAAGCGATATCTGAACATATAGACTTTCACATTTATAATTTTAGTATGATAGTATACTTAACAAGCCTAGTTGTGAAACCTCGACCAATATTGCGACTTTTATCATAGTATGGACGCGTCTTTTCATTACTGTTTCATAAAATATTGTGCAATACGAACATTGATTTGCCACATTCAACATAGTGTGAGTTGCAATATTGAGACATTAATGAAGGTGCATTTGTAGAACGCGTGTTGTTTATAAATTGCTTTATTATTGTATGATTTGTGGGTGTTTAGTAACCAAACAAACATGAAACAATTGTCGCGTTACGTTGTTTTTCATTCACTTCAGACATGAATTTTATCATTACCATCATTTCAACTAAAAGTCGGCCGCTATTTGACTTAGGCCACCTCTAGACGCCATATTGAACGGCCCTGTGCTTCACATGTCCAGTGGACACATGCGGCCACTTTTTGAAATTCGATATGATCATTATTGGCTTTAAATATTGTTATTAAAAAGTCAACTTCGGATTATATCAGCTCACTGCCTCGCCTACCTAAACGAATATTAAAGCAGGCGTGGAAAAAAAAAAGAAGATTATCTCCTATACCAAATATAAAATAAAACTACTTTTATTTTTATTAAACTTTTATCACTTTATGTAAATGAGTTTCCAAATACGGAAACTAATAAAAACGCTCCGAATCTCTTCGTCCGATCTAGGCTAACATAGGCTGTATTTTTTTCGAAAACAAGTTCTAGACTTCAATTTTTTTCTACTGGTTTTGAGAACATAAAATATCCTATTATATTCGGATTCGTGTTTATTTAAGTATAGAGAGTAAGCATTGAAGATGAAGTGATTAAATTTTTACGACCAGCTATGGTTGCGTAATGACATTAAGAGGCTGATAAAAATAAAAACGAAAAAATATTAAGCACTAAAATGTGCGTGGAACCAGTTTCCAAATCTAGTTAACAAGATAGCACATTAGAATAAAATCTATTTGGAAAGCTAAAAATGTTTTAAGCTTGTTAAAAATTTATTGAATTTTTTTTAAATATTTACTGTTAGTTTTTGAACGGAAAGGATTGGTAATGTCATCGTCGTAAAATGATAATGACGTCTGTCTCAATTTAATTTTAGACTAAGAAGACTTACCATCACACATTTAAAGATTTTCTAAAATATTAGGAAAATAGTTACTAACAAGCAACAAAAGTCAATAAGTGGATCTTACTTCAATTAACTGAACTTAAAAGATAAAAGCATTTTGTGTCCCACTGTATTTATGTACAGACGCCAGCACATCAAGCTTCAACAATCTGTTAAATTGCTTTTATAGATTTTCAACTTTATCGCTAAAGCATTAGGTTCAAGGTTGATTGGAAAAAATTTACATTTTCGGGTGGCTTGATGTGCTGGCGTCTGTACTTCAAAAATATGCAACACATGGGACGATAGAAAGATACAAAAGTGTCAGTTTTAATTATACATTCAGTCGTTCAGGTAAATTTGATATACGCGTACATGTTCAAGAGACTTTGTCTGTTACAAAGTGACATCTTATCAGCGAAAACGAGAGTCAAAAGGGTACTAAGTGGCATTTCGATAACACATGCCAATACTTCCTACTTAATACTTCCTACTTTCTTGACAAACTATGTCGCAAATAAGTAGGATCAATGATTGGCGTTTTCAATTTTCACGTACGTTTTTACCGTAGCGATGAGTAGCGTAGCTGGCGCTTAAACCTAGTGTCTGTTTCCATAACGGCGTCCTTACCTGAAACGTCATGTTTGCCTTTCAAACATGACGTTTTAGCTACTGTTGGTAGCTAATTTGACACTTGGTTAAAGGTAAATACGTTATTGAAACCGGCCGTCATCATCATCATCATATCAACCGAAAGACGTCCACAGCTGGACATAGGCTTCCCCCAAAGCGAAGGCGGGGATTTTCCATAATCGCCACGCTTGTGGAGATCGCAATGTAGCTGTTGCAATGCACAGAGAATGCTGCTGCCCATTTTCTGGTGAGTCCCTTAGTGGCGACTAAGGGAGTCTTACGACACCCACGGGAAGTGATGGGAAACCGGCCGTGAGTGGGATGTATTGTAGGATTAATCGCTAACAAAAGGTATTTTAGGCATAAGGCTCCTTCCAGCTAGCTATAACATTAGGAAGTGGTGTCGTTCACACGTATTGCGGAGTCTTTATGTAAATGAGGTTCAAATAGCGTTGATTCTCAGCCTAATTTGAATAAATGATTTTTGATACAGTTCGACATAGCGTTTTCAAAGAAAGCTTTAGTTGCTTTACTGTAGAATTTGTGATATCGAAAATGTGTGCAGATTACGAGTTCTAAACTATTACTATTTACTGTCACATTACCGCGTCGCGTCTGTGTCCGAAAGCCTCTATCGTATGCTTCAAGCGAATCGGTTTCACGGTACAAAATGTTAATTACTTATTAGCATTTTAGTAAAAGCTTTTACTAACACAGTCCAGCGGCAAGGCCAAATCCCACATAAAAATACGTTTACCTGACAACCACTTTTTATTACCCGATCTTATCAAACTTTAATGATTCCCATACATACAAATTTAAAAGAGCCGTTATTCTGAATCTCAACTATTTTACCTGCATTTGACAAATGGGAGTTGTTCTGTAAACGCGTGGACAGACTGATACAAACAGACTACCTACAGTCGTAAAGTTGTGATTATACTTAACTTGTCACTTCGACCATCAAGGCTTCTTAATAGCTCATGTATTATTCATGCGCTACACTTTTTACTGTAAGGGCCCGTGCTCACAGTCCCTTGTAGTCGCAGGGCTGCGCGACGTACAAAACGAGTTTTAACCAACTTCAACAAATAATGGAAAAATACAAGTGGAACCCGACGCGTATTGTGCTTTCGGGATTGCGATTCAGGTGGCAAGAATAAAAGCAAAAGACACCAGTAAAAAAAAAAATGTAATAACGAACAATGAACTTATCTACCACAGAAATCTTTAAAAAGCTATACAACTTAAAGTCTTTAAAACTCTCCTATCTTTCTTACAGAGACGTAATGTAAAATGTTGCATCCTTACGACCTTTAAGTATTTTGTAAATACTTATTTATATTTTCTTGTGCGTTGCTGGCGTGCAGCACAATGGTCTGTGTGCATGGTCTCTAACAAGGGACCCAAGATCGCTTATCACCGATTGGCAGCTCAACTGTGATTCTGTCATGTCGCATCCGTTTGATTTGAGTTTTATCTTGTCAAGTATTATTTTGATTGTTAACCATTTATTAAGTGCCATGCATGATGAGTTTTTGTCGCTCATTTTTAGATAAGGTCCAATTGATTCTATCGAATGCTGGGTTCTTAATGAAAATAATAAAGTGATAAAAATGTAAAAGTTACTAGTTCGTGAGTTTATCAAAATAATGAAGAAATTGTGATAATTATTAAAGTTAGATAAAAATGTGTACCTGCAGAGCAAATTTCTCATTGTGGAAGGTACTTCGTTCCATAGATGAAATTATTTTTTTAACATTAATGAGAAGGGCTTATTGGAAATATCCAATAAGCCCAAAAATATCTAGGAAGTGATAAATTTTCAACAAAAGCACACCCAGAAGTTTAAGAGATTGACCAAAACACAGGACAGGCGTGGTTTCGAACTATATCTTACAAATTTACGAACTTATTTATGACACACGGCGATATATTATAAGAGCGAAGAGATATAATAATATTTTGATCATCTTCACAGCCTAAAGCGATTTCACATGTTCGCGTTTTTGTTGTATAACTTATCGAGTTTGCTACTAAGTAGTTAATAGAGTACTCAAGATTAATTTACTCCTTAATATCTAGGCATGTATTGACGCAACGTTGAGCTTCAATATAATTTAATTAAGTAGGTACTTAGCATTTTTATGAAGCGAAAAATAAAAAGCCTCAATATTTTGATGCGCCGACGCTTGCCACACCCTGTTAATAGCTTACAGTACGTACCAATTAATGATTTATGAGACCATTAACATTCATTATAAGCTGTAATTTAATAAGACATATATTTATAATTCTGCTTTTTCGTAATTAATAATTCAGAAATCACTAGACCGTTATTGATTTGGTGAGCTAGAAATCTGATGGTTTTAGGAAAAAAACTGCAATGTGTAATTGTTTTTAATTATGATGCTGGGGCTATTAAATACTAACGCGTGATATCAAGTACATACTCGTGATGATTGTGTTCACGATATTTTTTCTTTAAATTGATGATTAACACGAAGGGCGGTGAAGTTAATTTCTCTAAGATTAAATTGATTAATGTACATCTTGGGCCTCCAACTGTGTCCGCTACGGTAAGCCATGGTTTTAGATTATTCAAACACGAGATTAGAGATGTAAGGGCTTCCCTAATATGTAAACAAGTTAATTTTTTGTTCGGTTTAAAATTAGCTTTTTGTATGTTTGAAATTAACTTGTATATGTTAATCTGACGGCTGATTTATTGAAGAGAGTTGACATTTATTTACTACGGAAAACCCTTTTGGAAATACCTAATATTTAATGTTTTACTTTCTTGCTAACTAACCTATTTTTCACTCTTATTCTACTTATCCGATTTTTATTTTTTATAATCGTATCTATTCATAGTATTTACCGACTGTGTGTGTACAGACTGCAACAAACGTTTGTAATTTCAGAAGAAAATCTAAACCTTTTTAAGATCACGAATCATTAAAACATTTTTTTTTGTAGAGCACAAAAATGTACCAACAAAACTAACATGTAACCTTACTTGACCCACGATCATTGGTGCAATGTCCAAGGTACTACTGCCCCCATTCTCAGTAATAAATAATGGTCGCACTACTTTCTTCACTCTTATGTCACAGTTATACCATATCTGACTTAACTCGATCAAGTTCTTTCACTGAACAGGTTCAACCTGAACGTGTGCGGTGTTTACAGGTTGATGTGAGCTTGTAAATGAACAAACATTACATACGTAATATGAACGTAATTATTGCTTTGATAAGCAATTTGTAAGTATTAATCGTTGAATAAAATTTTTATGGTTTGTTGAGCTCGATATCGACAAGGTTAGGTAATAAGTGGTGTGTAGGTTCTTTGTAATTGATTTGATGATAGCTAAAGCCATTAAGTAATAGTAGATACCTACTCCTGACCGATTTCGACCAAGGCGGCCAATCCCAACGGAGACTAGCCATCGGTGCGGGAGATATTATAGTGCACGAATGTCTGCGTAAACACACGTGCAATCTTCAGATTTCAGATTCAGTCACTCGCATAGTTCGATCCGGACGGCAATCTGTCACGACTGGAGGAAGAGTTTTGGCGTAGGGCCAGACCTTGACCTGCTTTCCGAGGCACGAGGGTGTCACACCACCAACTTTCAAACTCCGAACTGTCATAGAATAATTCCTTCCTAAGTATTAAAATATAGCTTTGGTTTATGATAACTGTAAGCTTATATTTACGTTATTAGCACAGGGTTGTTCGAACCTGGCAGAGGAACCATACGAAGTCTTCTGGCCAACATTCCTAAATTCTACCATTTCAATTTTACGATGCTATAAAGCAATGTCATTATATTATTCTCTTGCATGATCAGCGAATTTGGATTCTCATAAAATTGGAACAATAGTAGATATTGAAAATGGAGATCATCCTTCAAGCCTGGTGGTCCAATTGGCCAATCATTAATTATGTATATGAACTTTGAAGATGAGCATCTTTAACTGCTTTGTAAATAATCTGAAAAAGATTCAGTCTTTCACGTTTCAAAAAAAAAATATTCGGGGTTTGCTTTCTAATAAATCGTTACGATATTGACGAATACAGTTGTGCTCCTGTATTCGTCACCCATACCAACTGATAAAGCCAATCAAAGATTTTTTGAAAGAGAATGGCCCATTAACAAATTTGTACATAGTCAGGGAGATGATGATTAGGTTAAACCAAAAGAAAATAAGAACCCGTCAAATTAACTAATTTCTCGGTCCTTATATTTTGAGCGGAAATAACGATGACACCTATTAAACTTACATAATAACGAATCTAGTTTATAATAATAATATAGAAACCAAAAATTGCAACACCTAGTTGCGTAAGGAAGCAATATTTTAATTTTTATTTTTATTGAAGATGTAACTTCATTATCATTCATGCTCAAAGATTGATAATCATAATCGTTATTAATGAAAATGAGATTTGATTATATTAGAAATCAAGATATGTTATGTACGTCTAATGAGGAAGAAGATGATTTGGGAACATTTCCCTTGTACATGCAAGCCAAGTTCATAGACGACATTGAAAGTCTTTTACTAGTTCACTTAAAATTAGAAAAAGAGCTGTAATTCATGACATGCCTAATTGTGTGCACACCAATATTTCTTTCTCTCTATTTTTATTTTTATTCTTTTACTTTTGGTAGATATATTTTATGACTTTGATTTGATTTGAGGTGTGAAGTTGTATTTTATTTCCAAACCAAAGCGCGAGAATCTGAACAAGGTCAGATATTCATAATATAAGACCGTACGATGTCGTAAAATTATTGTTCATTACTACTTTACAACAGTTACAAAGGAAAAGGCATTGGGAAAGACATCCCACACACCATTTAAAAGATTTTATACTTATTACTCTCATAGGATACTGCACCCATTTTTTTATCTTTTACACAATCGACCCTGCAAAGTAAAAGAATGTTCATCTGTCCGAAGGTGAACTGTTTACAAAAATGAAAGTATACCACAAAACTGAAATTGTCATTTAATTACATGCTTGCATTAAAACCACGCAGAATTTCTTTAGATTGTTGAAATCTTTCCCCTTATCGTCTGTTTATGCAGTGGGTGCTTTAGACCAAACTTGGCTTCATGCGTTGCATTGCTTTTGCAATTTATTATTACCAGTTACTTTCTGGGTGGCCTAAGTGTATAGTGGCTATAAAGTCATGTAAGAACATTGTTTCTTACAATATAGAAGTTGCTATCATTATTCTCCCAAACATTATGCTCAATGTTTTCAGGTAGGTCATTTACGTCTCCACTTTTAAATTTGCAGCTATCATTGTCTTCGACTATATCAAAGGTATTACTCTACGTGATCTGTTTGTTATAAACAATCATTTATTTAATTATCATCTTCTCATCCTCTAGCTATTGTTACATCACTGTTTGTATCATTACTTTTTCTGATACATTACGCACTGCTGATGTGTCCCAAAGAGAAAGCGTAGCTAAATATTAGATGACGTGATCACTTGGGTTTTTGGGCCTCATCGTACATTGATTTGTTCGTGTTATTGGTGTTATTTATATCTGTTTAGCAGGTCTATGGAACTGTAAACTGGATTCAGTAAGTCCGTTTTTGATAATATTTGAGTACCTAAAATCTAGCGTTATATCAACCAATGCATCATCTCCTTATACGGTTATGAGATTGGCACTTTTAGACATAACATTCTGAACACCTATCAATGCAAGACGAGAGCTAAAATCAAAACTATATTGTCTAATATCGAAACATTCAAAATAGAATTGAGTAAACGCTGACTTAATGATTGTTAGCTTTCATTCTCACACAATAGCAACAAAACTTTCCGAGTAGATAACAATCAGGAACAATTAAACAACAAACAGAATGTCAGTCAGACAGACATTTTTAATGGAACCTGAATATCGAGAATTAACCTCGACTCTAGCAAAAAAGTAATCAATCGCTTTACCAATTTCTTAACGGTTTCCTACGAACATAAGAATACCTTCGGAACCATCAGTGGTGTTAAGTAGGAAATTATTTTTATTATTCCGTTTGGCTTTAGCTCCGACCTTTGAGAACCTGCCGTTACTCGTTCCGTTTCGTTTATGGCAATAGCTCTTCTTAATCGCAGTACAGGTGTTTAGAAATCTTAAATTAATAGACCAAAAATATCTTTCTATTATTTGATTGGGCTAAAAATATCTTGTTGTACATTGTGACGGCAGTAATTCCTCCGATATGAGAGATTATGGCCATCATTCTTTATGACTGCCCATTTGCTGTCCATAAAACGTCGGATGAATATTGATGGTATCCAAAATATCGGTAGCATCGTAGTTTTCGTTAATAAAGTGTTTTATCGTAGAGGTCGTTACGTTTATTGAAATATTGTTGTTTGGCTTATTGATGGTTGGATTGTGGGACAGTATCTAATATTACTGGTAGAGAGGTCACTACCGCACTACCGCTGTATCGAAATTGCGGAAGACTGGTTATGTATGCCATCATGAGAAGATAATATCACTCTAAGTTTGATGTGTGATGAATTTAGGAAAACCAATTCTAAACAACTTAACATGCGCGTGCAGTAGGCTAGCAGGTAGGTCAGCCCATACATAATGCCCAAAAAAAAAATGTCGACAGACGAACGGAACCGACGAAAATTCGCATCGTCAGTATCGTGATTTCAACCTTCAATAATGTGGTGAGTTTTTTTTTTGGGTTTTATGTATGGGCTGGCCTACCCTTACTATAATCCTACTGCACGCCCATGCAACTAAACAACTACTAAAACAAACAAAATTACCAATGGCGTATCAGACAGATACATGTCCCGTTCTTTCGAATACGTTGCTCTTTCATTACTCTAAATAACACCTAAAGGCTTGTCTTGTTAGAAGTAAAGGGCGTAAACACTTAGATTCAAGAGTGACTAGCATCCTTGCTATCAAGGGCAAGTGGGCTAGGCTTAGCGGGACGTGTTGTTTCCAACGACAGTGTGTTCCGGCCCCATCTGCCGGGAGCCAACCAACCTACCTTAGAGACGTGGTCTTGTAGTGAATAATTTGTAAAGTAGTTTACTAAAGGTCAATCAGTTGCATGTGATTGATAAACATCTAATAGATACGCTATATGATACGGTGGACAATCTTGATCAAGCTGTGCCCCAAATAACTGCCTACATTCCACCTTTTAATGCCCTTTATAGAAATTCCTACTTAATGACAGATTATATGGTTATTCGTCTTCATTTAGTCAAACTAATTCAAAAGTAGGCGTAACAGTTCCCTAGGCGTCCGATGCGGTTGATGAATTTTCAATTTTACTAAAAACCATATTTATATGGGAAAATTGGAAATTCGAGCCATCTATAACAGTTTTACATATCGGCACGTCGTTAAAGATGCAAGGTATACTTTAGAATGCTTATGGGCGTGCATTATCGATTCGGAGGTCGGCTCGCGCCACTGACTTATAATTTTCCAAGTTCTCTAAATCATATAAAACCGGTATACTCTCGTTTTTTACTGCGTGAAACTTATCTGTGGTGTTGATATGTAGGTAAGAGGCCGAACTTGCTTATTGATTGTACCGGGTCTAGTAGCCTGTGACCATATGGAATATATATTTATAATCTATAATGACCTCTATGAACTCTCACCGGAGAGCTCAGTCGGCTCTTTCATTTACAAATTGATGTTTCACTGGTAAGAGAGTGATAATTAGCGGAAGTAATGTTCGTGGCAGGGATTAATTGGTTTAATTTGATTGATTGGATATTGATACAAAGCTGCCGACAGTACTTTTGTCAACTATGATTAGGGAACTCAATTGTGGCACTTGTTGAGTTTATCTCATAGTTTAATGTAATGGAGTATTTGAAAGAAAATATTACTAGTATCGACAAGCACTACATGCAGTTGAATATTTCTTGTAACCTAACACTAACCTAACAGTAATAGGGGCTAAATTGAAATAAAATAATATTTAGAAACTCTATGTCAATATCTTAAGATCTCGACTAGAGGCACAGTTCACTATAACAACATTCCATTCCAATGTTCTTGAACTAACAAACAAACAATACAACAGGTAGCACCAACAGTAGCGCAAGATCGTAGATAACTTCTAAACAAATCTATCATTCTTAACACAACAATGTGTCCATGACAAATGGCCATAGAAAATCCCTAAACTCCATTGTATAAATCAAGCAACTTTTAGATATGCAAATGTTCGGAAGTTGCCTCCCATTATCGGAACAATAAAACTAATAACAAGCAATCAGTCAAAGCCTACCGACAATCGGCTACTTTGTCAAAGGCCTAAAGGCCCGAAACATAAGACATCGCCTTGGGCCACAAAAAAACAAAAACCAGGATATCTTAATACTTGGAGACGGCGCTACATGCAAAGACAAAAACAATGCTCGACCAAAACTTAGAACTATCGAAACTAGTTCCGCGATTCGTCGTGGCTCAAGCTAAACTGGTGACACAGCACGTTAGGACGGTGGTTAACCCATGACCTCCCATACATTTGGTGGCGAAGACAATTCACACCTACACAACGATAATGCGCGAACAACTCTATTGATTATAGTCGTTTTAGAGTGACTGATGGGATTTGGATGCCGGAATATGGTAAAAAGGTTTGACCCTTTGCTGGCTGCAGAATTTAAGATGGTGATAACTTTTGGACTTACTGCTTTGATGTTTCCGCTGAAGGTTTTGTTTGAATTTATGAAATGAATTCAGATTCTTACTAGAGTCGAATAATCATTATAAGTTGTTATAAAATGAGGTATTCACCATTTATTCGTTTGTCTTGTACCTATTCATTTCTCTATGTCCCCTCTTGTCCCATGTAACTTGGAGTCGGTTCAAAATTTTCTTCTTTTCTTTTCTCCACATTCAATTGTCTTCTATCTTTATAATCCTCTCATGAACCTTTATTTGTCTACTCTTTGATCTTTCTCTTTCTTAATTATCTTTGAGGGTAGGGATAGAGGTTAAGGGCTTGCTTTCAACTTTTCAGTCACCGTTGCTACTTTTTGATCTATCATTTGTCTACCATGAATCACTATTAAAAAAAAAATGCAGGGAGCTGTCCAATAGCTTGTTGATTAATTCGCCATACTGTTTGTTACACGTGACCGGACTATTAGTCTAAGTGAGACTGTATAATAAATTACGTACTAAAAATAACACTACTCTAAACCGTTTTCTATTCGGAAGGCACGTGTCTTTAGTTAAAAGACAGAAACCGTGGGTTAGGAAGGTATCTTTATTGGCATGTAATTTGACAGTCTGTTAATAAATGACTTAAAACCGAACATTTGGAAAACACACTGCTTTCGATAAACGGCCCTCAATCATTTTAATGATGCCCAAAAAAACAAAACAAAATGTTTAGAAGGTATCTAATTAACGTGTTGTTTTGATAGGTGCCCAAGTTATACCTATAGGTATCTGGGTATCTAGGAAAAAACTAATAATATTATAGGTATGTAGGTATGACGTCTTATCGAACAGTTCCGTTTCAAAATTAAAGGATCCAGTGTTGGATTCATGTCGAATCGAAAGTTGTTGTAAATAAAGTAAAATACAAAATATCTGCATATCTATGCAGATATTTTGTAAAAGTTTCAATTTATTCTAAACTACAGGTAAAAGTGGATTTTAGCGAAAACTGTAATTTCGGTGTCGTGTAACTGGTTTTATTTAATTTCCGAGTTCACATGAATAATTAATATTTCGATACTACGATTTCGAAAGCGTTTAAAATATTCGGTCGTGATATTTTCTCTCTCGCGTTCATTTATGTTTCTAAGATTAATCATGAATATATTTTATTTCAAATTAATTTTAGCATAATGTTTTGGTTTTTTATTATAATTTGTGAAGGTCGAATAAATAATTCGAGTTTATAACACTTATAAATGATTTAATATTTTTCTTTTTCTAGATGATGAGGAAAACAGCTGTCCAAGGAATGGGCGAAAACAACCAAATTCTTCAAAACAGTGCCATCTGGCGGAGAACAACAAAATGACAAACAAAGCTTATCTTAGAATTGGTTCATTGTTCGAGCGCAAGATGACGCGAGTGCTGATTCTGATCATGGCGGCCAGCGTTGCGGGAGCTTCCAGCCCTGGTGAAGAGGTGGCGCTGGCAAACATCACCAGATCTGCTAGTGGCGATTATTTCTCTCTCAAGGGTAAGCTTTTCATATACGACACAGTTCTAAATATACTTTCCAGTGTCAAACATTTTGAAGCTAGCAATCGATTTGAGAAAAAAGTCACATATTAGTTCCTTATTCCTAAACTTGCATTGCGCAAGAGTCGAACCAGCGAGGGGTAGACGCTGTGATGATTCAATCATACACTATAAACCACGTTATTTAATTTGATTGCAATAAACGCTAAAACTTTTACCAAAACAAAAACCTCCCATCCTTACAGGGTCAGACTGCGGCCCCACCCGCTGCATGGAGGCGTCCCATGGCACCGCCTTAGCAGCTATCGGCGCTGACGACAGCGGTTGTCGCTGCCAGTGTCGCCGAGACACTCCTGCCTTCAGGGAGGATCAACACGTCTGCGTCAATCATATTGACGGTAAGTCTACTTATCTGCCGTAAATACCCATAGAAAACATGTAATTAGGTAGGTACTGTGGACTGTGTCTATAGAAAACATTATTACCTATTTATTAATGTAGGTACCAACCAACTTCATACAAAACACTTATAGGAGAAATAAATCTATACACAGACAAAGGTAGTGCTTATTTCAAAAGAAAAGTCTTCCGGCAGACCTTCAACCGAAGATTAGGATGAGAAAATAAAAAATAAAATAAAATTTTTCAACAAATCAAACACAAAGTACCAACTAACATACATATATGTATAGTTGGTGCTGCCAATGCAAAGAAAGTTGTTCCGTTTTCCATGCTATCAAGAGTAATGTACACTTACTCTAAATATGAGTTTAAGTGACTGGATTAATAATGGAACCACTAGGTACTTAAGCAAGACAAGTGTAGCTTTAAGCACGATAAAATATTTAGGTGCAAGTTCATTTCGACTGAGATCCCAGAGTTCTCAGACCTTATTTATTTTCTCACTAACAAAATATGTGGGATAGAGTCATAGAGAATATAACCAAGATAGAGTACCTAGTCTTAGTATGTACTTTTAACATACGCATATCTACCTGCTAGCTTGGGCCGACGGCCGATTGCGTTAAAGGTATTTCAGTGGTCAAGGAGGTAGTTTTGCATCCTCCCAGACTTTAAATCCTGGCAGACTTTAGCTTTCCAAATTTTAGTCTCGTTAAAATATGTATAAATTACTAATCATTTTACAATATTCTGTAAAATATACATTTAAATCAGCACCCAGACTTAAAAAAACGTCTTTAATGGCTTTATTAGCACCTGATTGATCCGTCACCGCTTCGGTCCAAGGTAGCAGGTATGGTATAGCTATATCTTAGTCCAAGTAATAGATGAATTCTTATGGGACATTCAATTTTAAGAAGTGGAAGTGTCTCTATTTTCTAGTTAACTACGTTTTTTTTAATATTTTGTCTATCTAGACAACTTTTTGACATAGTTATTGCAAAGAACTAAATCAGATTAAATACTCATCATCATCATCTTCCTGCCCTTATCCCATGTTACTTGGGGTAGGCGCAACACGTTTTTTTCTTCCATTCTGTCCTGTCGTCCGCTATCACTGACTCCCTTTTCTTTCATATCACTCCTAAAACAATCCATCCATCTTTTCTTTGGCCTCCCTCTCCCTGTCCATCCACATTTATATTCATAACTCTTTTAGTTACGTGCATTTCATCCCTCCTCTTCACATGACCATACCAAGATAAGCGGTAAATTACATAGATAATAATTAATGATTTGCTTTATTACGATGCAGTTCATCACAATGGAACTAAATTTAATAGCATAGTAGTACGTCGACCTTTTCAGGGTCTAAGGTCAGTTGAGCGGAAATTACAGGAACAATCTCCAACAAACGCAGTTTGCATTGACAATGAGAAAGGGTCAGAGAAATGGGCCCAACGTACTTATGAACTTATGGTGATCTGTCATTATTTCGAACAATGCAGGAAGTTCGTATATACCTAGGTATATGATACATATTATGTAGTTAATACGGAAACTGAACCAAATTGAAATATATATATGTCACCGGAAAATTGTAAACGCCGGAAGATTGTAAAATATCGCGTGAAATTGTAAACTTTTTTTTTCTTAATAAGTCACAGATAATTTATATTGGAAACTATTTAATTTGGATCTGATTTATTACTTACAAAACAATTTTTTCATAATATATCGAGAAATTATAATCTAATAAAGATTTATTGCAATCTTCGGAGTCTGCAATTTTCCAGTGACATATATTATATTATTATACAATACTTATTATATCTAGTACCTAAAATGCTTACTTTTTCATAAGTTAAATGATTTTTTATTTTCTTTTATTTTTAGAATGTCTGATGGCCAGCTTCGGTCGTGGGGCTACGAAACCACAAATCCCTTTTGTTTTCTTACCGCTCAAAGGACAAATAATTTACCCGTCAAAAGAAATTATTTTTACTGGTAAGTGAAAAGTTACTTTACAATTAACAATATCCAGAAATATAAAAAATATAAAGAAGTTCAAAAAGATATTCCGATACCGGGAATCGAACCCGAGCCTCCTGGGTGAGAGCCAGGTATCCTAGCCACTAGACCATATCGGATATGAATGTGTTGTCGAAATTAGAAATCATGTTCTTCAACGTTTTGTTTTTCACCTAAAATTTACTAACCGGTTTTATATTCGCGTTATTGACATTCTTAAGATAATATTGATCTTTTTATGACACTGGCATATTGATATCGTTTGTTATTATAATATTTGTATGCTGTCAACATAGGTACATGATAAATCGGAAAGACCTTCAAAAATCTTCCTAACTTTGGAGGTCAGAATAAAAACAAGATCATCTTACAGATTAATTGTTATTATTGATAGGCCACTAGCAGTTTGACCACTACCTTACCTAATGGCAAGCGATGATGTGGTCGATGAATCGACCATGGAGCATGCTTATTAAGGATGCTTGAAGATACTTAAAGTAATGCTTAACTTGAAGTACTCAACCTATTCCCTCTTGAGTTAAAGACCCCCCTGTTTATGGACACCTATCAGTAAACAATCAGAACAACCCAATTTAATTGCTGTTTGTTATGTGTAGATGTCGAAGATGCGATATGCGCAGTGACGAGCGCTCAGTACCTGTCCCCCTCAGGCTGGGTGACCCTCCGCGACCTGATCGACAACGACGTCCCCTTCGGACTGTACCGGGACGAGGGGAGCACCTTCTTACAGGTAACTCTTTTTTATCTTTTGTTCCTTACTTTTATTTAGAGCGAGCTTCCTGCAGATATTAGGTACGGGACCATTATTGTTACAGAAATAAAACTCCGATTCTATTAGCAAGATAAACAAAAAAATATATCTCCAACTGGACCCGAAAATCTACCCTATTCTGAAATTATGTAGTGTATGGTATCTTAGTGAAGAGCAGCGGGCGATAAAACCCAATCGTAAGAAGTTGAACTATCATGTTGATGTCCACACATCACAGTTTTACCCTTTTAGCAAAGAAATCTTGGCTTCTTCTCAACAAAGTGCCCAGAAATAGTAAAGCCCATTAACATTTCAGTGATCACTCGTTTTGAGCAATTCCTTTTTGACATCTACTCATTAAAAACTAAAAACAAAACGAACGTCTAGGGTGGTAAAAACGAAAATCTGGCAATGAAAGACAAACCTGGTTATAATACCGAATCATTGACGTATAGAATGATCAGCCAAGGCTTAAACATACACTAAAACCTAATATGGGCATCGTAACACCGAAACTAAACTTAAAAACGGTCCTATTGGAGGACTGAAATGCCACATCAGCCCATTCGGCTCAAAACGTATTCCGTACCACCCAAGTAGAAAACAACAATATCAGCGCACACACCGAAAACAGTTTCATAAAAGTTGTCAAATAAGGCAATTATTTTCACATATTTATTGGAAATTTTATAAAGACGAAATTAAACGTGTACCTTCTAAGCGGGAAATAATCAAGTTTGGGTAAAATTGTAAAACCTTATGCAACCGCTGCGATTACTGAGATGCTTATCGTAAACAAGAACAATATGATGTGGAGCAGTTTGTTGTGGACACGGATAGCAAGATCCTATTGCAAGATATCCTAAAAAAACTGTCTATTAATTTGTATCAGTTAGCATATTTTATTCTTGCGAACCTGACCTATTCATCTCAGTTTAAGTAGAGCGCTGTATAAGTATTTTTATTCTGCATAGTTTAATTTTTGAGCATGTTCTAAAGTACAGGTTTTGTCGTCAAGGATCTCGGTACTTATGTTTTGGTTCTTTCAGTCCAAAGTTGGTAAAGCACCATACAATTGATGTAGCTAACTGTTTGTTTATCTGTCACACTTTTAATTTTGACACTGACGTGGAAAGTTGGCCACAAGTTGCGTCGATTAGGTATCTCAGGTAGACATATGCACCTGCTCTTGATATTTTTGGGATAAACTATAAGAAGCAGAAAACGAAACAAACTTTTTGTGGTTTCATGCTTGCTGCAAAAATTATGCACCTGCTGCACTATTAAAAATCTTAGGTGTATAAGATAATTCAAAAAAGGTAGCAGTTGAAATACCCGAAATAATAGAAAACAGGAGAAATAAAAAAAAAGAAGATCACGTATTCATAATAATTGCTACTTATAATATGTGTCTAGTTGAACGCCTTGCTAGAGCTTCTTAAGTTCATACTTTTCGGACGGAATTTTATGCTTCAGAACTTCATTAATTAGAAAATAAAAAATATAGATAGGATCTCTTTTAAATCACTAACCTTATGAAACATTGTTTCCTCTTAAATAATAAGGGGAAAAAAAGTTGCCAATTGATTGACTTTCTACATCAAATCTACCTTTTTTTTTGTCAAAAAGTAAAGTGCCACATCTTGCATCCAAAGTGCACTCGATAGCATCTGGGGGCAGCTATACTAAATCCATAACGCGGTTGTGCACACGCGTCGAGCTCATAAATGTTTATCTTTACCGGACCGAGAACCGGTCCCTTTGATAGCCAAGGACGACTTCGCTTTAAGCTCTGGTGTTACTGGAAGAAATAAGATTGACATTCGCACCTTAAATGTTAATGAAAGGGGTGTTGAGAGTGACAAAAGATGTAGATACTAATAAAAAAATACTAAAATATTTAGGGTCGAAGAATTGCATGTAATTTAAAATTTATTTGAAGTCTTAAAGCTAGAAAACCACATCTTTGATATCCGATCATCTAAAAGTACATCATTGTTCATAAATATTGAATCATAATCGTTAGGTATGCAGAATAAACATTTTAAATTAAAATCCCCAAAGCCAGAAAGAATGGAAGATATAGGCTTAGATGGAATAGGCTAAAATAAAATAAAAGAAATACTGTTGTCTCAAAACTTCCACATGGTCAGTTCCAGAATTCTTTCGGTGAACTTAATGAATTTGTTTTTGCAAAAAGCTTTGTGTGGTCCTTTTAATTGGTGCGAACGTACAAAGTAGCAATAACGTAATCAATTTTGGGCTCCTTTCGATTTTATTAAGTTAACATTATAAGATAAGGCTTCAGAATCTGCATCAATAAGGAAAACATTTATAAAAATTCAAATCAATATTGCTCAACTTAATTTTACCTTTCAATTTATCATTTGTTTAAGGATGATTGTATATGACTAACAAAGAAATATGGAAAAAGAAGACATTTTAAGCCCACCCCAAATAAATTTTGATGAGGGCAAGAGAATGATGGTGAATTACGATTTGTACAAACTGTATATACAAACAGTAAATAAAAAAGGTAGGTATATATCATGCCATAAATCTTTGAGGACTCTGCGTGTGAGGTTTCTCAACATTTAACCATTTATATTCCTGAAATACAAGTTGCCGCTACTTGGCTACGATAAAACGGTTTCCGGGCCATCTGGTGTAGCTGATGTCACTCCATAGCAAAGATGGTATCTGTAATGTTGAAGAACTGTCCATGTACTGAGAATTGACAGATATGTATTGCAAGCTTTTTTCCTAGTACTAGGTTCTAACAGCACCGGTAAGGATCATAAAGACCTAGACGATGTTTGACATTCGGAGAAGTAGTTGGCTTTATTTTGATGGTGGGTTTTTCAAAAAACAATTCGATTCATCTGAATCATCGGAAATCAAAATCATGATATAAACATCAATATGGAGGCTTATATAAAGAGCAGTTTAATAATTAAGATACATAAAACATGTCCGATATGTAACATAAAAAAGGCACGAGCCATTCTGATAATGAAATCAATATTCCCAATGTCCATATTGCGGAAGGAATTAACATGTACGTACATTGAATTAATCCAGTTCCATCGCACAATCTTTATTGCTTTGATGTCGATATCAAGATTCAAATAAAACATTGAAATGTTTATCAAGAACAGAAGTTTTGACGTAGACTGGTCGGCATCGATGGAAGTGTCTCCGTTAACATTTTTAATAGGGCTATTAAACGAAAACGATAATCGCTTTAACGACAATCGCGACGTAATAAACTATCATATAAAATAATTATTTAATTTCTTGATATAAATCGGGTCGACAACGGGATATATCGTCATGAAGATATTATCTTGTGTTCAAAATTTTACTTATTTTTTGGGCGGTCTCAACAAAACGCTACAGTTTGTTGGATCCATCAATCGAGCAAATGTCTGCCTCGGACGGGCGCGTGTTGAAATGCTACACGGACCCGATGCAGCCCCAGATAAACACGAAGGCGTCAAAGGAGCGATTTGTATAATATGTCCAAATACTTCGCATTTAGATCTCTTCACGGTGATAAAGTTATAAGATGGATTTGCATTTTCATTTTGCTTTCTGCAGGTAAACTCCGAGTAGGCTCGACATTATGTTAACAAAATGTACACAAACGCTTTTGGACGATTCATACTTTTTATTTCTTTAAGCTTTATATTTATCAAGTGATTTGTAACCAAAACTCACGTCTGCTTAGTGACAAATGCTGCAACGAATTGCACTTGATAACTGTTGATTTAATCTGCTTAAAATTGCGGTCCGAGAATAAAAGGTGCAAAGCTTAACGCAATTTTTTACATCTTTAGATCGCATTATAAAATTTTGGAACAAATATCTGAAATGATGTGGAAAATCTTTGCAATTTATTTGACAGTGGCGTGGGTCGGCGACGCTGCACGCTCGGCTCGAGGGTCGTCTGGTGGCGGCACATGTGCTGTGCTCCTCCACCACTCCCTCGCGCCTGGTTGCCAGCTGCGCAGCCTTCCGCATCGCAGGCGCTACACAAAACGCTTTGCTTGGTGAGTCACACATACCATTATGACTGGAGCGATTATGTGTAAAATTAATGTAACTAATCGTCTAATACTTATGTGAATATCAATTTATGACTCATCCCCAGATGTTCGTTCAATACCCTTCCACGCTGGTGAACTGGTGACGACAGAATCAGCATCACAGAATCACGGGCTCAGTGTTCTTGAGTCACTGGCAATCGGAGTATGCGTGCTTCTACTAATCTTCGTGTATGCAGCTGGAATTATTTTCTATGTTCATTACAAGCAAAGACAGAAACGAAAAGAAAAGGACCCGGAACAAAATCATTCAAATACTATGTCTACAGATAACGAGTCTCTCGAATCACGAATCGATATGAGCAATGTGGTAAGTAAAACACTCCTGAAATAGTTTCAAATAAGAAACGACATTTTTTTTTATATGACGTTCTAATACTGTCCATCGTTTCAGATGTTGAAAACCAATCCGTTGTTAAAACTGAACGGTATGGGCGGTGACTTTTTACATGACGGAGGTTTTTCCGATGGCAGTGAACGTACTGATGACACTGTCGATTCATCGTCTAATAATACACATACCCATAATTCTATGCATAAGGTTGGTATTACTTAAATAAAGTTAAGTTAATTCTTTAATTGTAAGTAAAAACAACTGTTTTCATATTTCATTCTTAGTTTCAGAAGCTGAATGCCAACTCAGTGATATCAGCAATGGTACACTCTCGTAGAAAAAAGACTCTCAGACCATCAATCAGGAACGCTAATTCACCGGAACGAATGAACGAACGTTTCCAAAGACGTTCTGCTTCTCCTGACACTTTCGAACGAGCTCCACACTCAGAACTATCCATCGTAGATTGTACTGTGGATAATAATTATAACGCAAACCGACAACTGCCATCTTCAAATGGAGACTCTTCGTACAGAAAGAAATTGTATTTCAATCCAGTCTTCTTTGAAACCGAACTTCTAAAGGTAAGATTGATAGAGAATTTAACAATTTTGCTGACGTGACTATTTCTCAAACATTTATTTATGTGTTCTTCTTCATTATTCCAGAATCCACCACCTGCGGCGATTGAATTTTTAATAAAAATTCGAGAAGTAATGTCCGTTGCTAAAGAAAAGATGACATCAAAGCGATTCATTCCTATTTTATCAGATATTCCCGAAGAAGATATGTATCACGCTATAGATCTAGGATGGGACATCCCTTGTGCACGACGCGGTCGTAGGTTTAGTGCTATCAGTCTTAAACAAGAAAACAGTCGAAAGACTGCTGTTTGTGGAGGATGCCCAGGATGCGATAATAACGCGAAACCACATAAAGTAGCCCTCACTAGATCTAACTCTTGTAAGTCATGTGTTAGTGAAGATTATAAACAAAGAATTGTAAGAAAGTGGTTGGACGAAGTACCATTACCTACAAACAACTCTAAACCGGTCAAATCTGTAGCAAAGGTTAGTGGAACCCCAAGAGCTGTTGAGCCTAAGAAGAAAGAAGAGGTGCGTCCTAAATCAGCAGAATTGATCAGAAATGAGACGCCAAAACCAAAAGTCACTGAAACTAAACCTAAAGTAATAGAAAAGAAATCGAAAGTTGCAGAAACGAAATCTAAAATTACGGAAGCGAAACCTAAAATTACAGAAACTAAGCCTAAACTCACTGAAACAATTTCTAAAGAAAGTATGCGTGAACTAGAATCTAAGGAAAACTTTACTAAAGAACTGTGTCTGCAAGAGATGAAAATAATTAGTAAACCAATTAACCCGAAAGAAATTGAAATTATAAGAGTAACTTCCGTTCCGGATCTCAACGGACTTAACAACATTGTAAATATTAGCGAAGTAGACAAAATATCAAAACCTGTTGCCCCAACTCCACCCCAAGAGAAGAAAAGTCCATCTAGCCACACATCAAGACGCATTAGGAAGAAACTTCCTCCACCACCGCCTCCCCCCGTAAAACCACCAGAGCCTCCTAAAGCAGCAGCATCATCAGATGAAGAGGCACCAATACCACCAGAAGTTAAAGTCAAGATGGAAGCAGTTATTCGTGAACTGAATACGTGCAGACGTGTAGAGCCCATAGAATTAGAAGAAATTAAAATGGAAACTATTGCCCCGATAGCACCCAAAATAGTTATACCCGTAATAGCAGCTGACAACCATTATTACAGTGATGATAATACGCTCTCTAATAGGAAGAAAAAGCAAATATATGGTAGTCAAGACAACTTCATGGAATTCGACAGTTTAGAACGCAGCATGATGAAGAGGCGAAGGTTCTCGGTCGCCTGTGGACCTGAATTATTCCATAATGATCGATTTGAACATAGTCAGAATTTACTTGATACAAGGGAACGGCTAACGAGCAGCTGGCTTGACGTGAAAAAGGCGGTCGAAGAACCCCAAGTATTCAATCAGACTGAAGTTTTCGTTGATAATATGGAACCCATGTACAACAACCTTGACGACCTTTCGAAGCCTGGCCCATTAACTATACAAGTTCGCGGCTCTCCAATAGAAAGCAGACGTAATTTCAACAAAGATGATTTTGATCCCGATACTCTCGACAGACGTGATACTAAGAAACGTGTTGAAAAAATACTCCTAAAATCAGCTGGTAGCTTTAAGTACAAGTCAACTTCTTCAGAAAGTGAATCATGCAGGAAATCTCCAATTGCTATTACGACGCGAAAGATTGGCAATCTGAGACAAATATATGAAGCCAAAGCAAAGGCACAAGAGGAAGAGATCAAATTCTACAACAGACGTGGAAGCATTACCTACGGTCAGGATCTACAAGCGTTCATGAGATCTGGTAAAGCCCCAGACTTGATCAGACATATCGAAGGTCAGAAAGATCCTAAGCCACCTATACCACCTAAACAACGCCGAGGTTCTGATTTGTCTCCGAAATTCTATAGCTCGATGCGCGAAAGTCCACCTGGTGATCGCCGCAGGATGATGGAAGATAGAGATAAGTTCCCTGGTTACACAAGAATTGACAACTTGAACGCTCGCCGTTCCGGACGTCGATCGGCCAGGACCAGATCACGAAGAACTGACCTAAGAAAACTATACAGAACCGAAGACTCCGGATACATGAGTACCGATTCAAATGAATCGAAATGTAGAGCGAGGTATCTGATGCAGCTGAGACCAGTAAAGACTTCAATACCGGAGCCTGCTCCAGTGCCAACTGTCAGATCTGCTGTTATTAAAACAGCTGTGTTACCGATCGAGTCTGATACGGATGATTTAGAGTCATTGTGTGATGGAAGAAGTGAATCTGGCGGAGAGAGTGTAGAGACAGATTCTGTGTTCTTTGGAAACTTTGACGATTCGAAGGAGATTTTCGCTGAATTAGGACTGAGCGCCTTTGAGCCTCAAAATAAGATGATGCAGAGTCATGAGCAAATTGATTCAGGTTTTATGGGGGAGACCAATATAATTTTAAGCGGTGACAGCGACTCGGAACATAGAAGTGTCATATCTATAATGACAGGGCACGACGGTAGAGCGTCTGCTGCATCAATTAGTAAATTAGACGATGCCCCTTATATGCACACTATAGAGTGCTAAATGTATAAAATATTTAAGTATGTACATAACGATTGTTAAAATAAATACGACAATATCGAATATAAATGAGTACCATGCATTAAAATGTGTAATTAGATTTTTACTGAATAAATAATTTGTTTAAAATTAGAGATTTAAATGAAATATAGTTAAAGAGTAGAATTGTTAGAAATGTTAATTTGTGTAGCTGAAGTAATTTTATGTGTATAATGTGGATATTGATAGAGTGTGTACGTATGTAAAATAAGTTGATAGTCACCGAATTTTACCTCAAGACTTTTGCGGTGTTACCGTTTGTTAACTGTTTGAACTTGCTATTCGCTGTACTATTGATTTCTTGTTTATGAGAGTTATTTATTGAGATGGTCGTTAGATGAACTGCCCACCAGTTTTGTTCGTGCCTAAATGTTGTAACTTATCTCTTAATTAATTAATTATTATTTCCTTTCGATTTAATTAATTGTTATCCTTAAATGCCATTTTATGCTCAATTTATGTTTAATAATCAGTTTTTAGTTGTAATGTATATAAATAAAGATAAAATAGTATATTACGTTTTATGAATTTGTAAATTTATATAGCCGGCCGGTTGTGCAATTAAATTTTTATTAGTTTTTTGGGAAATAAATGGATTGGAGTAATTTTTATGGTGTATGGTATACGTAAGAGGCTCAATTATTTATTGAAAATTTATTTTTAAGTGAGATAATTAAATGTTATAACAAAGTAATTTGCAATATAAATGTAATCATTAATTTAGTCAATAGCGTGTTCGGGACTGTTTTGTGTAAAGTTAATATTTTCAGACTTTGTAAACAAAGTAATTTTAGAAAATATTTTTGTATGAATAAAATATATGTTGAGTTATAAATTCTGTTGTTTCACTGATATCAACCTTTCTTCACCTACTTTATACAACTAGCATTTATACAATAGTATGCAAAGTATTATTATAAAGAAAATAATATAACAAAGGTTAGTAAGCTAGCACACTCCATTATGTAATCATAATCATCATCGTCATTCGTAGATCTTTGGCAGTCGTCACAGATAGTCAGAAGCCAGAAAATCTGACACCAGTCTTACCTAGGAGTACCGTGTTACCCAGTTAATGGTTTGTGGAGGTCTGGTAGGCAGCCACCACAATAAGCCCTTTAATTTGATATGTCACACGGTAGAGTTCAAAATTAATTTTCTCTTTTCTTCCCCTAAAGTGACCTCCGTACTTAAAATTTATTTATTAACGTAACGCGTCCGTATTCGAGTCACAGAAGTTCATTTGTGTATGAAATTTCAACAGAATCAGTCCAGCAGATTCGGAGAAAATTGGCTGTGACAGACGGACAGACAGCCACCCGAGTGATCCTATAAGGGTTCTGTTTCATACGGATGGTCGGAACCCAACGACCGTACATCCCTGCCGGTCGATTTTGTAAACAAGTGCAGGCATGGGTGAAGTGATCACGAGGTGAGCTGTCAATCCATATAATAAAGATAGACTGTCAGCTCACTTCGTGATCACGTGACTTCTTGATTATATGGATTGACAGATCACCTCGTGATCACTTCACCCGAGCCTTCACTTCGACATGTGGCTAGAGCTGTATGGTCGTTGTCGGAACCCTAACAATGTAAACCAAACATACCTTATAGGCCTCCAGACATAAAGGGCGTGCCCATTTACACGTTCAGGGGTAGAATGTAACAATAGATCTGTGAGTCGACGCCACCAGTTATAAACTAGGACCATCAAAATTAAACAAGAAACTGTTAAGTAATCGTTATAACAGTTTCAAAAACCATGGTGTATAATCGTCTTGTAGACGATTATTCGCCAGACTATTGCATAAGTAGTTAATAGGAACCTGAAATGATAGTATTTCTAGCGGAGGTGACATTCGTATGTAATAATACATACGAATGTCACCGGAAAATTGCAGATTCCGTTAGATTGTAATAAATCCTAATTAGATTATAATTTCTCGATATATTATGACAACATCGTTTTGTCCCAAATAAAAAAATATAAATCCCATTCAAATTCAATAATTCACGAGATATTATACAATTTTACGGCGTTTGCCATTTTCCGGTGACATATAGATACAATTCATATACTTATGTGACTTACGTGCACTTTTTCGATGACCCAAAGAAAATTATTCTTTCAACACATAAAGTTGTAATCAAATACTTGGTTCCATTGCTTGTTTCTAATTTTAAAATCATGTTCTTATTCTTTTGCGATACTAAATTTAAATTTGACGCACCAAACGGCCAGTACTTTAAAATTATCACCGCCATCTGTTAACAGTCAGGGCAGGCGTCGATTTTGTTTCTTTCGAATTTAAAATCCTACGCATTTAAAATCACAATCTATCGAAGTCAAGCGATATCTTTGATCGCACCGAATTTATTTATGTTTTTCAATTTGCTCTCGAGCGCCTTTTGATGCAGGTATTCCATCAAATAATTTAAAGTCAGTGATGACAGAGTTGCACAATTTAATTAATGTTACACCTCACTGGCATTATTCATTTCAGAGATACGTACGTTTGATATTACACTTACTACATACACTAGTAGGTTTAGCCTGTCTGCTGCGGAATTATTCAAAAGAGTTACCGCGGCCCTCTGGAACGCAAAGAGCATTTGGAGGAACACGGGTGCGTTTTAGTAAGAGTCTGACACTCCCTTCTGCTCCGCCTATAGCGGAAGGAGAGATATGCAGATTACCCATCCAAATAAAAATCATGCGGGGCAGTTTTTGGGGATTGAAAAATTGATTCTGAGGCGGTACGAACCGCTAGTTGATTTATAAATGGCACATTCAGTTCATGTTAGAATTGATAACATACCTAGGTAAGCATCGAATGTAGATTTTGTGGAAATACATAGAAAACGTCTATAATACTTTTAAAGAAGAGACACTGCATTTTTACACCTTAGTATGTCTTAAACGCAGCATTAATTTTACATTATGTTAGCCCGTTAGGTATATTGCAAACGTAGTTCCCACAAAATAAATATCTAGCTGTGAAAAAAAATATTGATGGCAACTATTTGATTATTGTGCAAAAAAAAAACAAGTGCACATCGTAAACACTGGATTAAAAGGGAAATGAACGAATAATAAATAACTTTATTGTGTGATAATGAATTGAATATAATTTGATTAATAATGTGGGTAGGTATCTATTGATAATACTAGTTTTATCAACAAATAGACTGGATGTTCGTTTTGAGGGAGATTCTCATCGGCCCATTAGCTCAGTTGGTTAGAGCGTCGTGCTAATAACGCGAAGGTCGCGGGTTCGATCCCCTCATGGGCCACAGCCATAATTTTTCTCTTTTTTGAAAGTACTGCATTATTTTCAGTAATACTTTTAGACTATGTAAAGAAAAATCGACATCTTTTTAGTAAAATAGTGATAGATATAATTATAATACTAGAAATAAAAATAAATTAGATTAATCATTTTAGAGATTAGCTAAAGTACGCACATCTTTCATGGGGTGTTAAATGTTACAACAAAATACCTTGTAACATTAGAACTGAATGACCGGATTTGGATGATGATTTCATCCAAATCCGGTGAGCCGTTAAGATATGAAGAGGTAACAAACAAAGTCACTTTCGCATTGTCAATGTGAAGTATTTTGGTTGGCGCCAAATAAACTCGGAATAGCGGTCATTGACCCACCTATATTTTTACATTCTTAACTCCAAAATCGGAAAAAAATAGACATAAAGCTGTCCTGAATCTACATCTATCGATCCTTTACACTTTCTAGAAAGAAAAACCATTCATTATTTATTTTTCGGGTACCTATTAGGAGATATAAGGGAAAGGTCAATGTCCTCTATTGCAAATTTATCTAGTGCCAATCATAGTTAAAATAAGTATGGATATTTGTGTTCTTTACTTCAGATTGTTGTAATTTGCTAATTCAGCAAAGTTTTAAATGTTTCGGTTAGTTTATGAGTCGGTATTAATTAAAACATTTCATTAGCGGTCGTAAATAAATCGTTACGAGATTTTAAATATTGCTTGCAGTGAATTTAAAATAAATGATGGGAACTGATTTCAGAGGTCCCACAGACAGGAGCGACGCGATAATGCAACAGCGCGGTGAGCCTATATTCCAGAGCTACTTCTTCACTATGCCGTACTTTAAAAGAAGTCACTCAAGCCCATTGATACATATCTATGCTCAAGCCAGAGAACAATTTTATTCGAACTTACTTAAAGTCTGACATTTAAAAAGCTTACCAACTGAGCTAATGGGCCACTGAGAACCGTCTGCCGAAATTTAGGACTGAATCATAGAGCTTCATACACAGGCTGCATACAAGTGCTTGATTAACAGATTGACAAAACAAAACTAAAGGTGTTACTTGGGCGTCGGGAGGGGGGTGCAAGGAGGTGCACTTGCACCTTCCTGGCTTTCAATAATACACAGGAAAAAGTGAAGAACTTAAAAAAATATAAATATTAGACAAGCGGAATGTATTAAAAGAGAACCTAGCAAATCCGGGAGGAGGTAGATACTTTGAGCTCCCTTTGCTCGGCCTTGCACCCGTCTTCTTTAGTTGTATCTCTGTGTGAATGGGCAAAAAAAAAGTTATTCTTTTCGAGGCGGGGTTTTGAAGATACAAAAAAAAAAAAATTGTTCTGCTGGCGCCCGTGTGCGCTAACACGGGCAATGAAAATTGATCAATTTTTTTATTTATTTTAGGATAACTTACAGCTAAACAAATACAGTAAGTAAAAGCTTAAACAAAATATGGCCAATTACAAGTTTCCACATGTATCATATATGACACAGACAATTGAAAAAATAAAACGAAATAAAGGCTTGTAAATAACTATTTACGCTCGAAGAAGATATTAGTTAAAATTTCTTAACAATAAGCAATACTGTCGGTCGATTCTGTAAACATGTCGAAGTGAAGTTTGGGTGAAGTGATCACGAGGTGAGCTGTCAATCCATATAATCAAGATGTCACGTGATCACGAAGTGAGCTGTCATTCCATCTAGATAATAAGGATTGCAATATAGAATATTTCAAGCAATGAGATACAAGATTGCCGAAAGAATTGTCCTGGTTTATTGTAGTTGCTGCAAATTGCTCCAGATTGATCCATACGTGCTGACGAGAAATAATTGCTCAAAAATTTGCCAGTGTAAACGCACCTTTATAAGCACGAGATATAGAGCCAACATATTCATAGGAGATGTTTTGTCATTTAAGAACAATTCACATTGAAAAGAAAGGATAGGCTTCAATACTATCTTCAAAAAAGAAATGTGGCCCATGAGGGGATCGAACCCGCGACCTTCGCGTTATTAGCACGACGCTCTAACCAACTGAGCTAATGGGCCCATGTACAATGTTGCAAAATGTGCGATATCAAAACGAAATGTTATCGTTCAATATTATTTATTACCTATAAAAGCAGATGATAATTATTGTATCCTACTCGGCAAGACTCAGTGAATGTTGTTAAACGCCGACAGCAAATTGCAGTTTCTAAAGTAAGAAAAACTGGCTTCTAAATTCAAATTTTAATACATATTTACGTTAAGCGTCCGTGCTTGAGTCTCAGAATATTATTATGTGTACTGATTAAGTACTACAAAATATTCGTGCTAGTCCCTAGCACGAATGTTTTCACGTATAGTACCTAACGTAACGTAAAATTGTACTATAATTCAGTTTCGCACATAATATTTAATAGAATTGGATACTATATTCATATTTTTGTATGAAACAAATTTTACTACTATTGTAAATTGTAATTTATACTTTTGTTGTAGTTTTTATTCAGAAAATTCACTAACGTTAACGATACTGTTACGTTACTGTACGTCAAAAAATTTGTGCTAGGCCCTTTGAATCATCTCGTATATTCAGAACAAATTGACAGTCATAGTCATCTACAGACAGACACAATATGAGTGATACTATATGTTTGTTTCGGACGTAAGGTTGAGCGATTACGTACTGCATCCGATCCGAATCCGTGAAAATACGTACCGAAGTAGTCATAGAACTATTTGTATTGTAGATTACGCACTAGATCCGACTTCCGTCATTCGATTTCCCTCCGTCATCGGTGAGTCTTCAATTCGGAAGAAATATTGATTATATTGACTGTTTGTATGAACGCTTTCGCATTACTTCAGATTCAAAACGGACATTTCCAAAGATGGCCCCTGAATAGCTTGAATTTCGACCAGAGATCGGATTAGTGCGTAAGCAATATCCGAATTCGGTCCGAGTTTTTTATATCCGTATTTTCACGGATTCAGATCGGGTGCAGCGAGTAACCGCTCTAAGTATGTATGTCATCATCTGTTCAGTCCTTTCCCAATTATAATTAGGACGACTTCCAGTCTTACCGGACGCAACTAAATAGCATCATTTAAAAAGAATCGACTGCTTTCCTATCTGGCTTCCACAACCCAGCATCAAGGTAACACCATTCACTTTGATAAGATTTGGAAACTCATAACAACTGACTGCCGCTGCCGATCTATTCTGTCAACATCTCACTGTGAACTTAGGCGGAGTGAGCTGTCATTCTATCTTATTTGTATGGCTTTGACTTCATGTTCACTTCACCTAAGCTTTCACGGTCAGAGGTTTACAGAATCGCACTGCTGCTGAATGTTTTAGATCTAGTGAATGCTCCAGCATAGACTTGAGCATTCACTTGTTATGAGCCTTCTAGCGAATGTTCTTTTATTTAAAATAAACAGGAGCGTTTTAGCGAGCATTCTAGTGAACGACTGAGTTTTTTGGCGAGCCGAACAATTTTGTCATTGTAGTTTGACATCTTCGTGAAGAAAACATTTTTTGTGGAGCATTTACTAGAGCGTTCGCTGTTTGGCTCTATGCTTGGCTCTATACTAGGCTCTGTTCGTTGTTCAGTTCGACAAATTTAAAAAAGACGAATGCTCGATGTTCTATTACAGTAAATGCTCAAGTCTAAAGATCTCAAAAAGCAGATAGGTATTTAAATAATTTATAATCTCCCTTTACCCCAATCTTATTGGAATCCGGCGTCAACGTGACAAGTGATTCAATAAACTGCAAAACCGAAAATTAATTTAATTGCACAGTTTTACTACCGACATGTTAATTTATAAATATACAAGTTTCGAGATCACGTTACAATCGGTGGGCATTTTCCTCAATTCAGAAAAAGCATTAAATGCGAGAAATAAACGTAATTAACATTGATTTTATTCGTTGTAAATTAAATGTTAATGATTACAGTAACTGTTCGTTTGTTTATATTTCTTTTTCTAAGTATCTGCCCCCTCAGTGAATTAAACTGATCAAATCTTTATTGATCTTCATTATCAAGTGGCAATATTGAGCTATAGAGAGGTGTTAGTGCGAGTTTTATACGTACTCGATTGCTTTACTGTAAACTTAAATTTGCTCGTCTCGTTAAAATAAAGGAAAATCTCTTTTTTCCTAAACGCTTTGACATTAGCGAATGTTAATGTAATTACGATCAAATTCGTTTAAAAACTCGCAATGGCCTCTTTACAGGGGCTGTTGATCAAGTGACATTTTATGTCAATTCCTTCATTATTGGACTATTTGACAATCATTTATCAAAGTTAATATCTCACTTAATGGAAACCTTTTGAGACAAATAATAAAAGTTCACTATTAATGCGGACAGACCTAACTGATTATGAAATAAACTCGGTTGTAGGGAACTGATTTCAAATGGCTATGAACATTACTAGGCTCTACATAATTTGTATTTTCTAAATCAATAGAGCTTTTATCTACACTACATAGATAAAATAAAGTACCGAGTTCACATGGTTTATGAACTAGAAACGAATTTACTACGAAATAAACAACGTCAATGTTGTTTTTAACTAAAAGTCAAATAGAGATTGTTTCTGTAGTGAAAATTCAATGTGCTCCACGAGAGATGATGGCATAATGGCATGGCTATTGTGCATATAGATAATGAACATAGAGCTACGCTTCTTAGACCATACATTCGCACAGTAGCTTAGTTAGTTCACTGCATTATTTGAATTTAAAGCGAAAAAGAGAATTTGGATTGCGAAGCGGGATGATGATGTTTTAGTAATTGACTACTTCATCATCCTTCGACGCAATGCAAGCAGTTTTTCTTCTTGCATTCGACGCGGCCAACCTTCAAGCTATTACTTACTCCTATTTCTTTGCACATCCAACAATTCTGATTCTTCACACGTCCAACCGTCTTTTCTTTTACCCCCGCCTCTACCTACCCATGCTTATTCATTACTTCATTAGTCAAAAACATAAAGCGACTTTATAACGAAATAAAAGTCAAATGAAGGTTGATTCTCTAATGAAAATTCAATGTGAACCACAAGAGATGATGGGTACTAAATTTGTATTGTGCTATGATAAGTGTGGGAATCACGGCGGCCGCGATCTACATACATACGCAGATACGCGGCCCCATTTACAACGTAATGTAACATTCCTCATAGATCGAAGTTATGATGGAAATGCAATAACGTTTTCTGTTTGGTTTCGCTTTAACCGTTCAGCAGTCGGTCGATTCTGTAAACATGTCGAAATGAAGGCTTGGGTGAAGAAAACCATATAATCAAGATGTCACGTGATCACGAAGTGAGCTGTCATTCCGGATGACATCACCATCATGTCATGGATTTCATGGATTGACAGCTCACCTCGTGATCACTTCACCCAAGCTTTCATTTCGACATGTTTACAGAATTGACCGGCAGTTAAGGCGTAAAGAGACCCGGGGAAACGCGATGAAGTACGTTTAAAAAGTCGCACAGCTAAGTAGGGGCATATCGAAAACTTAAATAGCTAATCATTATTTTTGTAGTCTGATATGCTGTTTTATAACAAGACGGTGTAAACTCATCCATAAAGAGTGAGTTATCGCGTCTAATGTAAAAATAATAATTATAATCACAAAGTAGAGCGGAGCATCTGATCTGTTATGATTTAATTCGGAGTTAACCCCAAAATCACAGGTGCGTGGTAATCGTGGACTTAACCCTACAATTATGGTGATTGACCCGTTAACCGGTGATTTTCTGTGATCGTCTAGTTTGATGGTAGCATGAGATGCTACTTGATCATCGAGATTAATTTTCGATTACTGTTATTATTTTGTTGTAAAGATGTTTCGTTAGAGTAACACACGGTTTCTGGCAAGAATATTGACTATCACAAATTAAACACAAATCAATTTATGCGATTGGCTGTTTACAATTCATTCAACCGATCACAGTGGCTAACGCTTGACAATTTGTCACATTCATTTTGCGATAATTTTCTTTTCAGTAACGGGGCGTTATTTGTATTGCTTATGAGAATTGTACCCTGATTTTTTTATAGCTGTGACGGTATTTTAATAGGAGTGACATAGAGATTGCATTTCTTGAAGACTATATTTACTTGCGGCTGCGTTCGGTCTGGACGAGTCTTATTTTTCAGCGGACGATTCCCATCGGCCCATTAGCTCAGTTGGTTAGAGCGTCATCATGCTAAGAACGCGAAGGTCGCGGGTTCGATCCCCTCATAACGCAGAAAACACACGTCGCGGGGCACAAAATCCTTCAGTCTGCAGTTTTCAGTCGGCGAGTAAGTCTACGTCATCGGCTGTAGATCGTTGATCGCGTCGTACCTGCTATGTCGCAAACGGAACGCCCAGCAGAAAAAACAAAAGGGGGAAAGCAGAGTCTCAGCATCGAGCTCGACTAAAGGCGCTGTGATGGACCACAAACAGCAGGATCCACTGAAAAACACATGCGATGAGGACGGCTTCATCAAGGTGGAAAGAAAGGAGAGGAAGCCTACTTATCGCAACCAGTTTGGGACAGCACCGGCAGGATCTAACATGCTGCTGCATACACCATTGCGTGGTTCTAACGGGACACGTACAGCTGCGTCGTCTACAAAGACTACAAAGACTGAGGCCATCGTAGAGTACATCCGGGTGAAGACCAACTGGATCTTGAGGGTGGAGAAGTTGGAGGCGCGCCATAACACTTATTCCGCATTCCGACTCATCATTGGGTGACCTTCCTCAGGAAAGGGTTTTTGTAGGCGCTGTATCGGCGTTTCCGCAGCCGGCTATGCGACAACTTGCGGCGTAACACGACGCCGTCACTTCGTGTGCAGTAGTTTGCAAGTTGATTGTATAATATGTATTAGTTTATAGTTATTGTTTTATGGGCCTTAGTTGCCTGAAATAAAGGATATAAATAAATAACCAGCTTTTTAGATTTGTTTGCTTAAACTTTTTTAGATATATCGTATTTATAATTAATAATAAGAGTCTGTGTATAGGGCAAGGGTTTTGTTTTTATTTAGATATGTACAATCATTTTATATGTGTGTATAGGCACACATCTAAACTAGAAGTTCAATGTTTGCTTGTAAGAAATAATCTATGGATTACCTCTGAGTGAAAGAATTCTCGGAGTCACATACCTACTTCGGAAATTATTTTACTAATAGAAAGTTGGTGAGTGCCATACCCTTTTATTTTTCTCAACCTATGCTGTCTCACTGCTGGGAAAAAATGACTAAGTTATCACACCAGCGTTTTTATGGCTGCCTCGCCCGTTTTCTGGATCCCATTGCGTGTCTTGCTTTTAATACCGAAAGACAAATTCACGGATCCTGTGTATAGGTCATGGGAGCACGAGCACTAAAACGGTTATCAATGACGCTTTTAGGGCCCGTTCCCACTCAGACGGACCGTCCGCATCCGTTTAACCTTTTAAACGCCATTGTCACATATACATAGATACGTGGCAAGCAAGCGCGTGCCCTGTACGGCAAACGTCACAAACATGTGACGTGGCGTCAGGGGTACGCCGATGCGTTTATGCTCCGGCGTTCAAAAGGTTAATTATCAAGTCAAAGGTAAATGTCAAATTAAAAACTATTAAACGTCAACTACAGTAAATGTCAGAATAAACTATCAAATGTCAACTACAATAATTAGGAAGGAGGGTTGGTTCTTCTGCATTCTTCTTGTTACTATCCTCTAAACAAGTGATATCAGTAACGACTAACGACGGTATTCGAAAGCCCAAAATGTTTCGGTAGCGCATGTTGCATCTACGAGTATCTATCTATACTTATAAAATCGTTCGTTCAGACTGACTCTATCAACACAACGCCAGAACGAATAAGTGTAGAAGGCTGAAATTTGAATATAGGTTTATTTTATAAGCCTGCCAGGGTTGCGGAATTTGTTATAAAGAGTCAACGGAGCCCCGGAACGCAAAGGGCATTTGGAGGAACACGGGTGGGTTTAAGTCAGGAAGGAGTCATTTGGATGATACGTAACGTTTCGGGAGGGAGAGGGGAGTACAGATAAACGTTACGGCGCGTTACATGGGGGGCAGGGAGGGTCAAGAATCTTCAAAAATTGCGTTACGTAATACTTGAACTCTCCCTTTGATGATTTCCCCTGGTTAAAAAAAGGGTTTATTTTTATTATTTTTCATGTCTAATCGTGTGAAATATCTTATGAAAAAAAAAGATAATTGTTAATCTCGGTTTATATGGAAAATTCAAAATCGGTTGATTTTATTTTTCAAAAATGTTCTCGAAAAGTTTGTATGAAATGCCTTATGTCGTAAACGCTCTTAAATTTTAATTGACATTTATAAAATGTTGTGAATGGCGATCCTTTGTAGGTACATTTCAGTTTATTGTAAGTAAGTAAAATAAAAATTATCATAATAATCAGATAAACAGCTTACCTTTCCCTTGTTATTTTATCTTTTATAGTTAAAACCTTGATCCACTTTTATTTTTCACACGATATTTACATCGGCCCATTAGCTCAGTTGGTTAGAGCGTCGTGCTAATAACGCGAAGGTCGCGGGTTCGATCCCCTCATGGGCCACAAATCTTTTTTGAAAATATCATTGGAGCACCTATTATGTCTTTTCAATGTGAATGTGTAATAAAATAAGTGATAGAACATATATTATTATTATTATGAACCTGAGCATGAGCATCGTAAAAGTGTTAACACTGCCTTGCATTCAAATTACCCATCATGTGTTTTCTAATCTAAACATATTAAGCATTTATGAAAGCCTGTATGATCTATGATGTAGGTTTATATTTCAGAGTACAGTTCTCATCGGCCCATTAGCTCAGTTGGTTAGAGCGTCGTGCTAATAACGCGAAGGTCGCGGGTTCGATCCCCTCATGGGCCACAACTTCCTTTTTGTATGTTCCTAAACTTGCTACATATTTTTAAGATACATGCGACCTTACTGTACCTACTCCAGTAGTATAAACTGATAATCTCGCAAAAAATCGTTATGTTTAACCAGAACTATGATCCGATATTTGCACATACTAAAGTACGGTTGGCTGAAATTTTGCGCTTCACATAAAAGCACACATTCAAATATGGAACGTTCAATATTTGAAAATCGCTCACAAAATCGATCAAACAGGTTTTATTGAAATCGCTTAGTTTTGTTAGCACTGGCTGGCAAGAGCAGTTTTCTTACCTTCAAAAATAGTATTTAGTATTATTTAAATAGATGTGAGGTAGAGTTTACTCTGTGTATGTACTGACTTCACGGTCTGACACTGATTTGCGAAATAGTCGCTTGAATACATAAGTTTAACCGATGTGTCGCTTCACGCACCAATAATTTTTGCAGTATTTCTTTTTCGCACTAGATTTTTGATTTATTTAAATATAATCGGTGGTGGGATGGCTAGGAAATAATCATATTTTTGGATAAAAATATTATGACTATAATGGTTTCATTTACTGTTATCATGTCACATCAAGACAACGGTATTTTCTCGTTCACATTCATACAGAGAAATATTATCATCACATCCCTATTGAGTACTTTCCATCAATGGTAACATGGCCGTAATAGGTTTTTGGAACAGACTTCAAGACTGGGCGAATCGTGTGTTTAACTGAATTTGTACTTTGGTAGTCATAGCATGTAATGTACCTACGTTTTAGGGTTCTGTACTCAAAGTGTAACCAACGGAGCCGATCACTAAACCTCAGCTCGCACACAGAGTGTGTATTTCTATTTAAAATTAGAGGGGTGCCCTATACAAGAAACAGTGAAAGAAGAAAATTTGGAACCCTTCTTGTGCGAGTCCGGCTCGCACTTGGCCGGTTTTTTAAGATCATGTCCAGGAAACAAACAAAACAGTTTTAGCAGAACCGGAACACTGACAATATTTGTACGGACAGCCAGCTTTCTACTGTTCTGCGGAACTTGAGGTAATAAACACTTCGCGATATTATCTCACAATTTAGAGGTGCCTGCCCTGCCTGCCACATAGGGCATGTGATACGAGCATGTACCCGTGACGTCACCGCGGGGGGGGGGGCGACATTGGGTTATGATGCTGATGAGGGCTAGGTGATAGGAAGATTGAAGATGACAGAAAGAAATGTCAGAAAGTATCTTTAAAAGGATTGAATAGTAAAGATTTTAAAAGAGGTTTGACTAATGTTTCCCAAAGGAGAATGGGCTACTCGACAAACTAGGGGTACAAGCTCCAAGGACCAATAGCTATAAGAAGTTTGCTTCTCACAATTTAGAGGCGCCTGCACTGCCCTACCACAAGGGGCATGTGATACTAGCATGTGCCCGTGACATCACCGCGGGTGGGGTGCGAGATTGGGTTATAATGCTGATGAAGGCTGGGTTATAGGAAGATTGAAGATGACAGAGAGAGAAACAAATCAAGAAGTCTTAAAAATGAATTGAATAGCAAAGATTTCATAAGATTTAGTGCCGTTGGAATCATGAACCTATTGTGCAATTATTCCCAAAGGAGAAAGAGCAACGCAGCGGACAAGCGGTAGGGACTCCAACGCCCAATAGTGATAAGATAAAATAAGTTTCTTCGTTCAGTAAAATGCTGCCAAATTGTATCAATACTATGCAGCATCCAAAAGTAGAAGACAAAACAAATTCCAGATCACTAAAATACTGTCTAATAGCTTTGAGATCGGTGGACCAAAATAAATACATTGAAGGTACTAGCATTTTCTAGTTCTTAACACTATCTAACACTAATCCAACACCTACTTTCCCGAGTCAAACAAGACAAACAAAACCATTTCCTAGATAGAGACGATCCAAAACATGGACAACTCAGAACTTACAAGACGATTCTCACTTACCAGTTATCAACTGCCTATCGATACCAGTTAGTAATCGAGATGGGACTCATAAGGAATCCTCTCGACCCACTTTTGGGGCACATAAAGATTCCCTAAGAACTGATTTGTCAAGAAGATTATGCAAATTGTAACCAATATTCGTGTTTATGAATCACTTTGGTAAAGTAACGGAAATCGGGGGGGTTATCAGAGTAAGACATGACAATCTTAAATATTAATGTGCATAGTCCTCACATGTTAGGTACAAATCACAATGTCATCTCAACGGCAATGAATGTCACAAACTTGTCAAAATTAAGGGAAATTAGTGATGACAGTTTTCGAGTGGGATGCGATTGCGAAAGTGGTATCCTAAAGTGGGATCCTTAAAAATATCAGAATTGGCCCTCAGAAGGGCCTACTAATACACTTTTTTGTCCGCAACGTTCCATTGTCTGCGCAACAGTCTGTTGCCATTTTGTAAACGTTGTATTTATTATTATATTTTCACCCCGTATTATATTTATTTTTTGTTTAGGTATTTATTTCGTTTTAATTACTTTTTTATGCTGCTCTGATCGATGCCGGTTGTCGTTTAAAACCAGCGCTGTGGCTCTCTCTCGCACACGAGTCCCATCTTTATGCTGAGCGATGGCCGTTTTGCGCGAATGTGACGCATATCTTCCCAACTTGCATAACTTTTGTGATTTAGTTTTTTTTTTGGTATGCGTCATGCTTGCCCCAAATAAACCCTTTTTGTTTCTTTCTTTCTAATTTTTAACCAACGTTCTCATCCACATGTCAGTCGCAATATGTCAAAAATGTATGGAAATTGATCAAATTGGCCCTCAGATTTGGCCCTTCTGATCATAATAATGTCAAGACTTTGAAAGAGACCTCTGAGTTTGTTTCGACGTCTTCTCAGATTAGTCGGGCAGGTAATACCAACCTCATTTAGTTTCCAATCTGCCTGACTTTTCCCAACTATGGTTGGATCAGCTTCCAATCTAACCGGATGCAGCTGACCTCATCCAGTTTTAACCGTCATTTGTCGAAATTAAGGTGAAAGCTTACCTGTGATGTGTGAAACTTTCAAGATTTTTGTAAATGTCGTCTTCAATTCTCAGTGAATTTGACAGTCTTCTCTGGCAACTCCAACTATGTAACAGTACACAGTAATCTCACAAAGTGACACCTCCGCATTTACTGCTTTCTATAGAAAATTATGTGTTTTAACAGCGCGTAAGGAATTGCATCACTTCGAAGAAATTCAGTTTGTTTTGGAGAACCGTTGTCTACGAAGTTTCAAGAATATCTAAACTGATGTTGCAAATACTTTTTTTTTTTTAAGGATTGATATCATCAAATGACTTCTTCCGCTCTGTGTGGAGCGGAAGGGCGTGTCAGACTTTTACTGACTAAAACCCATCCGTGTTCCTTCTAAAGCCCTTTGCGTTCCAGGGCCGCGGTGACTCTTTCAAACAAATCCCGCAATCCTGGCAGATTGTAAATACCTTACGGTTTTGACTGGATTTACTCTGGATCTTATTACAAAAAAAAAATTCACTACTAGAAAGCTGAGTGCTTTTGCGAATAAATGCACGTATCTTGTGCATTTATTCGCAAAACACGGGACGGGAACACAGCCGCGAAAAAGTTAATTTAATATAAACTTTAGATCTGAATTTACTCAAATTCGCATTAGTCCAACGTGCAACGTTTAAAATGTCTTTTTAAGAATTAACGGGGTACTGGAGGTCTAAAATACAGGCCTAGGCCTAGTTTAGACTCCAGATCTCCCAAATTTTTTAATTTTTTCAACTGCTTTTAACTTAAATAAGTAGCTAACATAGGTAGGATGTGATTCGTGGAGATATTTTTCTTCGAATAGAAATGTCTTTTTATTTTCAATCTATGTGCTTTGAAATAAAAATCTTAGGACATTTTTTTGTCTTTCATAATGGCTGTTGCATGTTGCTCTTTTTCCTTTTTCTGAATACAATTCAACTCTGCCTTCATAGCTCATCAATACCCATCATTGTCCTTAGTCCTAATAAAATTGGTTTATTACCAACGTCCTCCGGAGAATCGAGAGGACGTCGACTTGGTAATGTGTCCCGTCGTGTTCTATTATTACTGGAACGACATGCGAGACAAAGAGGGAACAAATCCCCAGCAAAAGGGGTCAGATAAAAATAGAAAGAGATAGAAGTTTAGGGAATTTGTTCGTCTATTTTGAACATTATCCCATGTGGTAGCGTGGCCGAGCGGTCTAAGGCGCTGGTTTAAGGCACCAGTCTCTTCGGAGGCGTGGGTTCGAATCCCACCGCTGCCAAAACTTTTTTTTTATTATTTCGTTATTCTTGATTTGTGACAACTATTTACTGAGTAGTAATGAGTTTGCTTATTACATTGATATTTGACACTATAGAATGTATGTTAACAAATTTCAAATGATAGTTAATTTTATTCAAATTACAGCGGAAATTGTTGTAAAAATAAATTGTTTAAAAACAAATTCCTCGTCATTTCATCAAAACATTATTTGTACATACAGTAAACGTTAATTCATGAAAAATACACAGTAGGTATTGTCGCAATTACAATATCTTTTGTAACATCCATCATTTCGGACAGGTCTTACAAATCAATCGACTTTGGTTATCCCTTCATCATTACTAAATTATAATAGCTTATGTGTAGTGATGGGAAACGCTGCTGAAGAACTTTATATAATCTGTTCTGAAATAATATTTTACCAGTGGATCTATAACAAGTATTCGAATGTCCTTAAGTTAAGATGTTGGCCATTATTTAAAGCACGTTTTTTATTGAGAAAATCCCGTAATCAACAAATTTAACTCCTTTTTTAACTTTCGTGTGAGATAATAAACCCGATTGGACTCAAATGAAAGTTGCCTTGTCACACCGTGATATGGTTGCTTTTCCGTTATGTTATTATCAGCAAAAAATTATGAAAACGTGCCTCAAATTGCAGGGATTGACATTAAAAAGGCGGTTTATGCGTGAAATAATATTAAGTGTGATCGAATTGCTAGTCCTACTGTATTCATTTATGTTTCTTACTCACTATTACTTGTGCAATCCCGGAATCCCGAAATGTAATTTTAATAAAAAAATATATTCTCAGAATCCGCCTCCATAATAGGTTAGCCAAAAATGAATTTAAGGTAAATATGCATCCGATTATACGATCTCTACTTATAAGTGACAGTGGACTAGGTAGGGTAGAAAGAATGGGATGAATGCTCTTACTCCAACTACAAATATAAGTGAATAAAATAAGGAAATACCTTTGAATAGAATAATAATTTAGGTATTTTTTTTTAATAGAATATAATAAGAATAATTAATAAAGCTTCAGCCCTCGATTTCGCAAGTAAAATTAGTGTTTAATTATTTCTAGGAATCGTGTCCTAATCCCGGTCATGGCGGACTTTCACATGTTTATTATAAGTTAGATATTTCTTAATATTAATCATCTATGTATCTATCTTAGACGGGAAGATCACGTCTTGCCTGTGCAGTGTGCACAATAGCCCAGGTCGTCCCACAAGGTTCGATAGACCTACTATCGACCTTTTTATTTTGTCTACAGTTAGTGCCTTTGAATATATTTCAACACATTATTTCTGCGCTTGGCTTTATCTCAGCGTGCACTAGTTGCCAAAATACTTACGTTGTCTTTTTTTTTTCATAAAAAAGCTTTGCCATTCACGTCATCAAACGTCTATAGTATCGAATAAATCATAGTCATTTAGTTTAGTAGCCCAGTAAAGTTTCAATTTACTGGGCCTCATAGTCAAAAGTTGTAAACAATAATTTTTCCTGACTCTTTACGTTTACGATCAGTCGCATCGCATCACTATTAAGTTGGACGTTCTCCCCACGCAGTAGTTTACCACACAAAGCACTAATAACTCATATTGAAAGTTGGCAGTTCCAACAAGTACGTTATAATCTCAGCACAATGCTAGCACATAGAACATACGAGTATGTACATACCTATGTTAACCGGTTAATTGATACGATGAGCATCAATCATCATCAATGGCGTTTTGAATTTCAATTTAATAGAACAATTTTTACCTACGCATTTTTTACAATATTATTCTGCGGAAGCACAGAAGCGGTAACTTAATCAAAGTGAGTTTTGGAAAAAAAAATATTTTATTGATAATAATTTCGGTCTGACATATATGACAAAAAAAACAAATATCTTCTGCTTGCGGCTTAGCCTTCGTAGCTTGTAGATATAGTAAAAGCGACTAGACCGATCTTAACAGACGCGTATGGTCAGTTAAGATCGGTCTAGTCGCTTAGGAATGCAAACGTAACAAGCAAACCGAGCTATTTTACCATTTATAATTATAAGAAAGTATGGTAAGTTTGTGTTTTTTATTCAATGTTCCAATAGTTTGAATGCTTTATACGATCCAAAAAAAAACAGACTTTTTAATTTTTTTAGATTTCGCCTTTTGGCTTCCGAGGCAAGTATTTTTTAGGCAAAGGCAAGTTGTCAGTTCAATTTGTAGTTACAGTTTTATGCTATCATCAAAATCACCTTCAAATGATTCAGTTGTTCTTGCAGCAGTTTTTCCTAAAGAAAATAGATTTAGATGGCCATTTCTTTAATCAAAATTAGGCGTGTAAAAGATTTAGTATGATTTAATAGGCGTTTTACAAGTAACGGTTCAATTAAAGCTACGATGGACCCCCGAGTAGAGTATTTGGATTGAGATCTTACAACTGGGAGTAGTTGAAATCAATTGATTTACGCATTGATCGTTGGTGGTTTACGAGTATAACCTGCATTACTTTGGGTACAGTGTTTACTATGGTTTTTAGGCCATAAGATATCATCGTCATTTATGTCGAAAGTCAATGTGCCACTCTCTGCCACTTAAGTTTGGCGATTCTTCAGCCTATGTTCAAACTTGTTGTTGTTTAAACTTTGGTTCTCTGGCTTATATCTTCATTTCAGATTCAATCACGCAAGGAAACTCACCAGGCTTAAAGCCGATGCATTGCTTTCAAAAGTAATACTGCCAAGATCGTTCCATCATCAGACTACAAGACGTGACGTACCTACGGCAATGCGACACCGGTAGATGGTGGATACATCCCACCCATCCGCACAAAACAGCGGACGCACAATACAACTGAGGAGTGGAATTCCCTGCCGGAGTCAGTGTTTGATTCCTGACAGCTACATCCGGAAGGTCTTTATGTCAAGAGTGAATAGATTACTTCTAGGCAAGCGTGCTCCATCGTCGACCACGTTATCGCTGGGTGTGTAACGTTTGAATTAATAACAACAGTTCTAATGATCATATGACCTTATTTCATTTAATATACTTTTATTTAATATAATGATCATGCACGGTTGGCGCAGTGGTTGAGCGATTGACTGTCGCGGGTTCGATTCCCGCTCGGAACAATTATTTGTATGGCCTACAGATAGTTGTTCCGGGTCTGGCTGTTTGTGCATGTGACTTTGATGTTTGTAAACGCACCCACGATACAGGAGAAATTCCCAGTGTGGGGCAACGTTTAAAAAAAAAATTAGGTATTGATATACTTAATTTCATTTTAAATCTTATTTTATATGGTATAATGAACATTTTATATAATGCACCTTTGAAATAATATTCAATTAGTATAATATTCAAAATCTATAAGTAACTTTTAAAATAATTTTGCTTGTAGTTAAATAGGTCGAATCTGTTCCAAAACCGAATTGGGGCACCCCGACTTCACGTCGTCTTTTAGCTGCTACCCCTAGAGTGTATATAAAAACAGGAGGCGCGAAGGGAGAGCAACGGCGAAGGGGCTGCACTTCCCGCAGCGCCGGAGACGATGTAGAAGCAGCATTATATCATGTGAACGTTATTTTAAGTGATATTAAACTATATGTTATTATACCATACATAACACACGCATTATCGCCAACCATAAGTTGGTGATAGTGGTAAAACGCGAGCCGATGAATATTAAAAAAACCTCTCACATAGGTACATAAAACGAGAAAGGTAATAAACACTCATATAAACACCTCGTAAAGCTCAGTGCTGTTTCTATGTCTAACATAAAACTAGCCTTAGGAAGACATTAGTGATGACAACTTCCATTTTTACTCTTTTAAATTTTTCTCTATATTTTATTTCTTACCTTACTTAGCTGACCCGACAGACGATGTCTTGTTTAAACTGAGGCCATTAAAGCACGTTATGTTTTTACTGAATTTTCCAAAATTCCGGGCCAATCGCAAGAAAAGAAGAACAAAATATTAAATGGCCAGTGTGCAGTGGCGCAGAGGAGACATGCATCGGTATAAATGATGAAATTATTAAAAATATACTTATATTAATTTATTTTATATTAGCGGTCCCGACAGACGTTGTCCTGTCCGAACGTTTTCTTTGTGTATGACGAAAAATTATAGAAATCGATTGCAGCGCCACCTACCGGGTCCAATTGTGAATCTAAACCATTCTCGAATCCCCTTGAACACACACAAAAAATTTCATCAACATCGGTCCAGCCGTTTAGGAGGAGTTCAGTGAGTATTTTTATTAAGAAGATGGTACCAGTACCTACCATATACATGAATTAATAAATAATTAACACAATCAGCCGTTCTGAAGTGATGCACTTGCGAAGTATTCATTTTAATTACTCGTAGATAGACAGTTTATTATTATTATAAAAACAAAATAAAAATATCCTGCGAATTGAGAACCTCCTCCTTTTTTGGAAGTCGGTTAAAAAGAAAAACTTTGACTCGTGCTTGGCCGGTTGTGGCTATTATGGTGTCGATATAATAGTATCTCTGATACAATGTGTTGAGATCACGCTTTCTTGTCACGTATTCCAACATCATGTAATCGCACTTATCTTAGCGGTAGCTAAACATTATATTTTGATACTATGTTTTTACATAAATATTAAAAAAAACACCTTAGGTAACTTTCAAAATTAAAATCAAATTTATTTAAGGAAATAAACATAAAATATTCCAATAAAGTCATAAATAAAAAACTCGATAAATTGCGACGGTATCATCATGAAAAACTAAAATGAATTTTGGAGGAAAATGCATATTTTATTAAGTATAATTAAGTGAAATCACGACCAATGACCTACCAGTATTTTCAACGCCGCCTGCCGCGAGTTCGTACGAAAAGAAATAAGTAGTAAAACAGTTTAGCCGTGTGTAACAGCTCCGGTGCAATACCACATGTCCGCAGATGAGTCGCGCAGGTGCTCTCTGCATCCACCCGCCATTTATCCGACACTCGCGGTACCGGCGAGTCACCTCGCGTGCGCACTCCCCGGGAATACACGTGTTTGCGAAATATCCGAACCCAAAAAAATCGACTAAAATTCCTCTAAAATAGTGGAACATCCCTATTACTCCTGAAAGTCGCGCGCCCCATTCCAAATTCAAAACTAAAAAAAAAACAAGTGCTCAATGGTAAAAAATATAAACAGTGGACTTTATCAATGTGAACAGATTTTAATTTAATTTACTATCATCGGTAAACATCGCTATGATTCATTGTTCCTGCATTTGAGTGTTCACACGGTCTTCAGAAGAACGAAGCGTTAGGTAAGCCACTGCTACTAAGTATTTCTTAACAGGCGCAGTTAATTGAATTGATCTGGTACCTATCTAAAATTAATGTTGACTTAATTACGTCATCCAATTTGCTTACTTATCATAAGTATCGCATTATTTTATTTATTTACATAAATATTACAGATGAAAGCGTTTATTTTAATATTTTTTTCACGTAAACGGTGCGATTTGCATATTTTGCGAAAGTAGCCGTTGAAAATTACACTTCGGTACTGTTCGTTTTAACGAGCGCATTGAAAAAATACATTTAACACACCTCTGATTGGCGGATTAGAAAGTTTTTTAGGAACACTTTTTGGTGTTTTCGTCTCTTATGTGGGCTCCACGGCTCAACAATAGTAAGGAAATGAAAACAGGGAAGGGCGCCAGAGAAAGTGTTAAGAACCTTTAAATTATATTCAATGTTCTCAAGATATGTGCATGTAATTACTAACACATACAGATGCATGTACAACACGGTGCGCCTGCTTCCGATAATATTGTTCCGGTGGGTTCCCACCAGCCGCTCTCGGTAAAAAGAAGCGCTCTCGATAATTAACCGGAGTTAATTGACGCACACACTCCACAATACATTTTGATGCGATATTTCACGTTGCCTAGATTGTTATTAGCTATTCTACTATTCTTATGAACTTTCTAAAAAAATGCTTATCGAGAGGTGCTTTAGTTCTGATACACATGTTAGTTCTTAACTTGCGTATGTTATTATTACACTAGTGTGAGAATCATAATTTCAAGAGAGAGCAGGCTGAAGAAGCTAAAAATCGTAATTTTGAGCACGATACTGTCAAGAAATAAGATAATAAAATTCTTTAGTAGAAATGCCGCTAATCTGATTATATTATCTAAATCAAATCCCTTCGAACTATAATCTTTGTAATTTGTCCGAGATTATGATTATATGAATAACGACGATGTTACAATGTTCTGATTTATCAGATACTTTCATCTTAACAAGCACACATATCCAGCAAGTAAAAGAGCATTCTATGGCATTTCAGATGACGTCTTGCATCTCCTTACTCTGCACTTTATGAAATGTATGCAACGGCCCTAAAATCTAAGATGACCAATGAATATGTTCAGTGGTCATCTTATGCATAAAGTATATATATGTAGATATAGGTATAGTAATATAATGTAGAAAGACGATAAAGCACTCAAACCTATCAAGGATTACTATTGACATTTAGGTCCATCTCTTAGTCGAGTTTACTTCTAGTGCAATTTGAAAGACCTCCTTGTTTTTTGACATGATATTTCCTAATGGTTAGGAAACTATAAATACTTAAGTTTCCAATCTAAAATCTAATTAAGTGCTCTAGAAATAAGGCATCAATCACAATCTAAGTTCAAGGTGCATCTTGATTAATGTCGCAGTTTAAATTATTGCAGACCAATCTGTCAGTTTCGTCAAAAGGTTAAAGGCTGACGACACGATTTCCGATTTCGATTCCCGCACGGAACAAATATTTGTATGGCCTACAGATAGTTGTTCCGGGTCTGGCTGTTTGTGTATGTGAATTTGTATGTTTGTAAACGCACCCACGATACAGGAGAAATTCCTAGTGTGGGGCAACGTTTTTTTAAAAAAAAAAAAAAAAAAAAAAAAAT
>NDFZ01005223.1:36287-109826 GCA_002192655.3 Mamestra configurata | reverse complement strand
TTGACGACACGATTGGCGCAGTGGTTGAGCGATTGACTGCTGCGGTGCGTGTCGCGGGTTCGATTCCCGCACGGAACAAATATTTGTATGGCCTACAGATAGTTGTTCCGGGTCTGGCTGTTTGTGTATGTGAATTTGTATGTTTGTAAACGCACCCACGATACAGGAGAAATTCCTAGTGTGGGGCAACGTTTTTTTAAAAAAAAAAAAAAAAAAAAAAAAAATTACTATTAGTTTGCTAAAAACATCCGTTATAAAATCTATTTGCACTTTTGACGTTTTGATACGTCAAAGTCTTTAGTGATGGGCAAACGTTATTTATTGTCTCGTATTTTTTGCTGATTAGTCGATTAATTAACATCGTTGGTAGCAACACTTATCGGAACCGAGTAAAAACTTAAATAATTAGTTAAATTGTTACTTATTATTGTTATATCAAATCAATATACTGCTTGACCGTATTAATTTAATGATTTGCACCGAGTTGAACGTCATAGGTTATTTAATTTATTTTATTTGAATATCATCACCAATAATCAGCTACCGGTAATGACGATGATCATTCAGACGATATGCATTCATGGAGTTCATTGACCCAGATAACGAACCTGACAAAAACCTACTACACTTATTTGACTAGGCCTGCCTTCCTAGTATGGTTTTAATGAGACAGTTCTAATAACAGACTCGGTATGTCTAAATAATATATATCGGTGGTTTATCGATGTCTTTATACCGATATCGTCTCGATACGATTTCGATCGGTAGGTATAATTTGATTTATGAAAAGTTTGGTTAACAAGAAAGGCCGATGAGAAAGACGTTAATATGTAACGGTAATCTTTTTTATAAGGTGCATACAAAAAATGCTTTCTAAAAATAAACCTTCTTTCCTTATTCTATCACACGGTGTTTATTTAGTTAATTGCAATTCAAGTGGCTATTAATAAAGGTTTTGATTTGCAGCTTGAAATTAAATTAAGCAATTAAATGTTTAGGAATATCCGGTAGAGCAGGTTGCAAATTCGAACGTTTCTCCTTTAATCAATTAATCACGAAAAAAACTATCTTGTAAGCCAAAAATTTTAGCAAAGACTGTTTAAAAAATGACGGTCATAAATATAATATTATGTAAACACGTGAATTAGAAAGCTACGAAAAGTATATGAGCTTGAATACTGCACAAACTAAAACAAAATAACCTCTTTATAAAATCCAGCAGAAGAACCTACAAAAGCTAATGACTATAGTAGACATGTCATCCGCCAAGCTAGCACAATGTACGCAGTCACAGTTGATCGCACGAACCCAGCCACTGTAACTATCTATTATGGACAGAATGAAGCAGTCTTTGCATTTTTATGTAATTTCAAATTAATTACTGCCGTGATTATATTCTGTATGCGCATATTATTATCGTGTTCCACAATCATCTTGGTGTTGGCGTAAAATATTATATGCTCTTCTATTTCTGTTCAGTATCCGGTAAATTGCATGTTTGTTGGAATTAAGATGAGTTTTAAGATTTTGCTCTTCCTTGTCTTTAAGATTTTTAATTTAGTCACAATTTTTTAGAGTCTTTTTGTGTTCATGGTCTTATACAAACTGAAGGTTTTTTTTTCTTAGCCATATTGAAAACTACATCCTCAAAACACGTACCTAACTAGTTACAGTATTGCACGAATTCGATTTGCATACATCATACGATTTCACCTCATTTCTTCTTACTTCAAGTCTTCGGTCTCGCGCATCTGTATTAGTAACATTGTCTTCAGACAGGTTACGGAAGTCAACACAAAAATCTTCAAACATGTTAAGACCACAATTCCGCCATACCAATAAGACGTATCATTTAATATTAATATTTATTATCTTAATCTTTACGCAACCATATAGTCAGGTTGCATATAAATCGTCGCATTAGGCCATTCTGTTGATGAAATATTCTTTTTGGACCTAATCTTGTGTTTGCCATTCATTGCCAAGGTTGGTCATAATCTAGCATTCTAGATTTTACTACATTAGTAAGGGTGTCGTAAGAAATGACTAAGAAATTATGGTGAAGATAGTCAGCACTTAGCACTCTTAGCTTGTTGCTCGATAATTTCTTATGAGTAGGTATTATGATGTTTCGCCTACTGATTTACGGGAAAATAACTAGAACTATGTTTAACAAGTATTGCTGTGAAAAATGCTTTATAAACTTTAAAGAGTTCATATTTCTGGACAATTCTAAACGGATGTAACTATGACAGAAGCCCATTAGTTGGTAAATCAATATTTTAGCTGAATGTGCTAAGCAAACAGAACTCTTCCATACGTGTATTCCAAACTAGTATTTTTTACGCTTCATTTCCTTTTAAAGACATACTTTCGAAGCAAAAAACTAGACATTCTGACAATGCACGCGTCCGAATGTAAATGAACGAAACTTTTGATTGCATGACTAATAAAAAGATTCTTTACAATAAATTGAATACTACCTAGTAAGCCCGTCTCAGTCAAGTGGTTTCTTGAGCTTTTAATGACATGTAAGCATTGTTCCACAGCTATAAAAAGAAGATAGTACAGCTCTTGAAGTTGATAGCAACAACTTTCTTCCGTACAATAATTACAACATAGTTGCAATTTCCATTTGCAGTTTACAGCAAGATTGATTTAAAAGTATTCATAAAACGGAAGCTTTTCATAAGTCCGCCAATTCCTTTGACGCTGACAGGCATAAAGCCTTGAGCAAGAACGGAGCATGGGGGAAGCTAATCGCTGACCGGCTCACAACCTTATTAAGGTTAATGTCGACACAAAAACTGATGAAAACCCTCATACATAATGTACTTAACTGTAAATACATAGTATAGTTTACGTACCGCCTCTGTGAAGTACGGAAGGCGTTACCACATTTCTGTGGCCAATGTGGCCGTCATAACGGTCCACACGAGGTGTTCCGATCCCCACCTCGGCTGGACCACCGCTACCGAACGATAAACTGTACTTAGGTACGTACATACCTAAATATTTCGCGAGTTATGGCCTCTTTGACATAGTTGCCCAGCCAAACTGCTTTAACAGTTGCAAGTGCTCATTTGTCTTTCAGGTTATTACATTGGACATTTGTTTAGATTACTAAACTTGTAGTACATAAAACGGATGCCCTTAAGACAATACGAATCCGGGATGTAACGGAGCATTGCCGGTTAGTTTGCAGGCTTACATTTCAAATTTCTATCGCCGAAGGTGTGTTTAAGGTTGCTTGTTCTTCATTTATTAAATTCTTTCCATTTTCAAATCTTCTAAGATGGCCGTCGATTACGGTTGTGACAAATTAATTAAGAGAGATCGATGCGCACGCGCAGTGGCGGACCTATTATGGTCAATTCGGTAACGGCACCATGTAACGAGTGGGTAACGGACGATATTTTATTATCGCACGCGATATTCTGTAACCACTCAGAATGTAGATCGAGTGATTTACTTATTACTGTTTTACATACGGTTTCGTGAAGTCATCCGATAGTTTGAGGTGTAAGAAAATGATTTAGCCGGATTTGGATAAGCTTTTGCGGTTTTGAAGTGGTCATGGGTAGTCGATTTCAAATAGAAGGCACGCGTCGTGTATTTGACGTAAACTCACACCAATGTGCTTTAAGTAGGTAATTCTTAAAATGAAATATCAGTCGAGAGCTTTAACTTTTTGCATTTGTTTACTAAGAGTCTGCATGAGTGGTATTTAAATTTTAGATATGGTAACTGAAATACATACATTAGAGTTTAGACAGCATTTACAAGAGAAACAAAATAATAAATTTTATTTATTTAGAAACTACAACCATATCATATTGAGTTCAACTAAAACTATTACGTAAAAATTCACCCTGTATACTACAATAGTTATATTTTAAAATCGGGTTTGAAATGAACACTTTCCTATAGTTTGCCATGTGTTGTTACTTCCCAGAATTTAATTCTTAGTAGCGACACATTCGGATGGTGTAATGTGTGTTATTTTTCAAAATCAACCGGTGGGATTCCTGACTAAGAAAACCGATTTTTCAAAAATCCAATAATGCAGTTTTAGTTTTCATCAAAATCGGGCTCGAGATTCCTTTCGGTGTTTTTAGATATTCCTCATAGTTTCGGATTTGGCCATCAACGCACACTTTAAAAATTCACCATGTAAATGGGAGAGTACCTACAATCTACATACGGCTTCAAAAAAATAATGGGCTACTTAGTGACAACCCGATATATTTTACAACAACAAAATTAATTATGGATGAACTCAAGAAACGACGGATGGAGTATGATGATTTGGCTAGAAAGGGGGATACCACTTAGATACATGGCAATAGAGACGAAAATATAAAAATAACATGTTAAACACGGAACCCAAACAAATTGTGTTAAGGGCAACACAGTGATGTTGATTCCTAACTTATAACGAGTTCATTTAATGCAAAATCACGTAACAGATATAAAACTATTATATCTTGGTAACTGAGGGACATTGGTGCCAAAGGTACTCTCAAAAGATATCTATAAACACTTCTGTTTAATAATGAAACAATAAAAACATTGTAACGGTTCTCGGTATTTGCCGGAGACGACACCAAACGGCCAAGTAAGGTATATCTTCTGTAATGAAAATCTTAAAACTGCATAAATACGATTTATGACATGTTGTTTTGAGTTATGACGGCTAAATATTGATGACTTTTCAGTGTAGGGATTATACCTATGTATAGGGAGTTATTGTTGTCTAACGTTTCATGTCGTATTCATGGCCAAAAACTTCAAACCTAACTTTGTAGAAGTCTTGGGTGGACTTTTCTATAATAGGAGATACTTGCGGATAGAATAAATGCACCATATAAGCGATAGAAAAGATACTTACATGGAGGAAAACTGACATAGGATGACACAATGAGCGGTATCGTTAAAAGCGATATTTTAAACACAACCTTTGGGTGGATTTAAAAGAGAGGAGAGACAGTAGGTACTACCATGTTGTTTACCTTTCTAAACTACGTATAATAACTGATAACAACTAACCAGCACTTTGTATACATATATGTATGTACTTACTCGTAGTATACCGTAAGGCTAAGGAAATAACATTCAACAAAAGCTGATTTGCTAAGAAAATACATACAACAGCATTATAGCCGACCGTTTCTACATCATACTTAGACCTTTTAGAGGAGGTTTTTACGTATCAATATTGAATAATGGATTTGTTAAGCCTAAAAGCAACCCTGAAGCAGCAGTACCAGCGGTACCTGGTACAAGTAAAACCATTTGATATAACTATGTAAACTAATATTATTTTAAAGAAGTTGGTTTGTATTGAGGAGGTATTTTGGAAGAACCTACAGACGATATATTCTGTCAACATTTCACAAGTTTCAAGTCAATAGCTCACTTCATCTAAGCTTAGCCCGAAGGATCGCCAAACTAAAGTGGCAGTGGTCACATTGCTCGCAGAACCCATGGTCGATGGGGCCGAAAAGCTCTTCTGAAGTCTGGCGACCGCGTACCGGATGACGCAGCGTTGGATGGCCACCCACAAGGTGGACCGATGACCTGGTGAGGGTCGCGGGTAGCCCATGGATGCGAGACGCACAGGACCGGTTGTTGGGGCGACACTTGGGGAGGCCTATGTTCAGCAGTAGACGTCTTTCGGCTGATATGATGATGACCTAAGCTTACACGTTCAGAGGTTTACAGAATCGCAGTGCTGCTCCGATAATGAAGCTTCTTTCACTGATAGAATGCCACACTGCCGCTGTGTGCCATAGTCTATCCTTTATCCCGGAAAAAGTACGGTCCTTTGGGACAGGCAAAGCAAGCAAAGCCGCGGGTAAAAACAGTATTATGAAAATAAAACGCCACCAGGTGAAGTTACTTAGAAAAAGAAACTGCCTCCAATTTATGATAACTAGCCACTAAAGAAATATTGTTTCGCATATTTATTTAACTGGCAACACTAATGTGCGATCACGTTTACGATTATGCTCGAAACATTAGCGGAAAGTCGCACATGCGACCGGCGCACGCGCCTTGCATTATTTCCCTTCCCTAGAAACAGACGAGCCCTCCTCTTACTTTACCCATTCATAGTACCTTCCATGTATTTAATAGTTATTTAAATGTTTAAGACATAATCATTAGCGACTCGGTTTTAGTATAGATAATTATCTAATTTATATTTGAATTGCAATTTATTACATGTTTAGGTTAGTGTTGCTTATTTCTCTTCAGTCATTTCATGTGGTTGTGGCTAGATAGTCACGGAGAGTCAGAAGCCAGAAAATCTGAAATACTTGTGTCAGATTTGACTGGGTAATTCCAGTTACTGGGTTATGGAAGTCAGAGAGGCAGTCACTTCAAGTAAAATACTGGTATTCAGCTGCATCCGGTTAGATCAATTTTGATATATTTTAGTATAGACTATCTTTTGCCCGCGACTTCGTACACGCATATCCCATTTTCCCGGTTTCCGTAGGAATTTTTCGAATTATACACCTAAACCTTCCTCATGTATAACCTCATCCAATAGAAAAAACGGCATGAAAATCCGTTCAGTAGTTTTTGAGTTTATCGCGAACAGACAGACAAACAGACGCGGCGAGGGATTTTGTTTTATAATATGTAGGTAGTGATGATGTAGTGATATAGATTTGACCTTGGAGAAGGAACTTTTATCCCGGCAGTACCTTCACTTGTATAATTTGTAATATGCTATAGCACGCGGGCGAAGTCGTTGGCCGACGCTGGTTCCTTTTAAATCAGCTGCGTGTCCTCACTGAACGAACAAACCATGCGCATCATTAACAAGCTCAGGACAAGTTCCATTACAGTATCATGGCACTCGACCGGAAAATTGACCCCAAGAGGAAAATTCAACATGACTGAGAGCACGGACTTGGGCTGTATACCTTCAACGCTCCAAGAACTGGTAACGCCAGAGGAAGCAAAGCAACATACTATATCTAACAAAACATAAAGAAGTATATTGATTGTTCATGTACATAATATGTCACCGGAAAATTGCAGACTCCGTAAGATTATAAAATAACTTGAGAGATTGTAAACTGTTGATAAATTGTCAACTGAACATTTAGAATACTTTTTTACGCATCAGTTCCCGTATAGCCCATAGCCTTCCTCATGAATATGGCTATCATATACAAAAATAATTTTCCAAATCCGACTAGTATTACCAGATATTAGCGCGTTCAAACAAACAAACTCTTCAGCTTTATTATATTAATATAGATAAGTATATAAGTAAAGATAGATTTTAGTATATATATCACGCGGACGAAGTAGCAAGCAGAAGCTCTCTATAAAATTCCGTATGTGCCGTAGAAATGGAAATGAGGGAGAATAGGAACGCAGCTAGACAAATCACGGTCTAGTTGTTACAAGACAAAGTAAAAGTCGGGTCGGCAGACATCACGACTTTGTCACTGCACAGTTCGCATACTAAATGCGATAATAATTGTTTCGTCTGCCCCTGCCTTAATTTTTGGAGGTGGGCTTTATAGTTCTGTGTTCGACTTCTAGTTCGTAATCAGCATTATAATTTGGTCACTTGGACTAATTCAATTTAAAATGAACTCAAAGTGTTTTAATAATTTTAATGTAGGCTTTTCAAATTGATATGTGATCCTTGAAGAGTTAAAGCTATCAACTAATTCAAGGCAAGTGCCTAAAAGCTTGCTGGAATGACGCCCTTGCAAATATTTTTTCCAATTTCTCAAGCTCCATTGCCCGACTTGCCTTCTTATAAAAATCTTTACTTGCACATCACTTTGCTCTCCAATCTCTATCAAACTTTTTTTCTGAATAGTACTGTATTAATAGTAAACTCTCTCTCCATATTCGAGCTACCTTTTCCAGAAAAAAACCATTCGATTGCGACACCGTCTCGCAATTTGTTTGCGATCATTGATTTGCAAATAGCCAAATGTTCTGTGCGCGCACGCTTGACGGAGGTGCGGAAAGTACTCGAGTATGAGATTCAAATCACGATGTGTCGTGATTTGAATGATAATCTTATATCTACAGGTGATTAGACGAGAAATACCCGAACACGAAACGTAGATGGAAAAGTAGGTGGTTATAGGAAAGGAATTTTAAGAAGCAATGCGCGGAACAATCGATTATACTAGTTGCATCACCAATAAAAAAACACTGTGCAAAGAATTTATTAGCCTCAGAATGTTTTAAGTAATGAATTTATTCAAACATTGTTTATTTAAACTTTCAAATTAATTAAGATTTTGACACATGTGGACGCAAAACTACTTAAAGCCTTTGTAAGGTTTGTTAGCCTCTCGAAAGCCATAATTGGTTTGCATACAATTTTAACAACAGCTTGTGTTTTCAAGGCAGTTATTGCTGACAAACGCGATAAATTTACATAGAAATATCATTTCTAATCAATTAATTAATTATATTAAGTGGAAATTTTGCTTATTAATTAATTATGTAAAACAAATAAATGATTCTCAGATTATTATATTTTTTCGAGGTTAATTTCAACATATACTGTGATATTCTCGAATGTTAGAGTTTCTAACATAGTGAATGCTTATGCGTGGTTCCGCGACGGTGACACGGGCTCTTGACCGAAGGTTGGGTACACACATCAATCTAAACTGCAGTAATATCACTTTCCACCAGATTCACCTTTTATTATTTCGGATGTTTTTGTTACACAGTTAGGCTGCGTTTTCAGAGATGTCCGAGGATGCATAGCGAGGAATGTGTTTGTGTGAACCAATACAATCACTTCATTTACCTAGCCGAAATAAAGCGATTTTGTTGGTTCTTAAAAGCACATCTCTCGCTACGCATCTCTGGTGAAAACGCACCCTTAGACTACCTAAATTTCTTTTATATCCACATCATCATCATCTTTACCCACGTTTTCTTATTCCACACTATCACTATCCGACGACACCCCGCTGTTTCTAGTCAAATCATTTTCACACATTACATCCATATTATTTTGTGTTACTCAATCTGCACAGCTCTATAGTGTATGGTGTCGGACGTAAAGTTCTGTATGGTGTCGGACGTAAAAAAATAGCACCATCCCATCACTTCCCGTTGGTGTCGTAAGAGGCGACTAAGGGACTCACCAGAATACGGGCAGCAGCATTCTCTGTGCATTGCAACAGCTGCAACCCGCCTGTCAAGTGTGGTGATTATCTCCCTTTGAGCCTATGTCCAACAGTGGACGTCTTTCGGCTGATGTGATGATGATGATGAATCTGCCTAGACCGGACGTGTCAGATTTTCTTGGTTCTCACTATCCGTAACGACTAAACGACGGCAAAGACGAAACTTGAAAGTTACATTTCGTCAAGAAATGGTTTGAAAGGGCCAAACACGTGTCCAAATTCACAAAACCTTCCGAAAATATATGAAGCTGTTCAACATTCAGTTAACATCTTTCATAATCTCAACAAACGCATAAATTGGCGCCTCACTCGATTAAAACCACAGATTAAAAGGCGGGAGACCTGACCATCACTTATCGGAGTCCGCATCGCATATAAACTGGAACATTATTCTTTTTTAAAAAAGGAATAGGAAGCTGTACTTCTGCTCTATGGCTGTGTAGACTGTCAAGCATACACCCTCATTACTACGCGGTGAGCATGCTTATTACAGAATATTAGCTGCGATACGTTGCCCTTTGCATTACACTGTGGTTTTTTGAATTTACTCAACTGTGGGAACTTAGAAGTTGTTTAGTTTTCGCGTAAGCAGATTGGCTAAGTGCGGACTAGGTGGGGACATGTCTAATGTGATTCTCTCATCTCGTTAGGATTATAAATTAGATGGCCTATGAGTAGACTACATGGTCTTGAATTTAATATTAGCGTCTTATTTAGTACACTCAATAGCCTTATTCATAAAAACTTTATAACCATTACACTAAATAAATATAGCTAAAATCCTGATAAGCAGATTCTTTATTCAAAATTTTCTACGGAGAAATTGAATTTTTAATCTCTTAAAATAGTATTTTAACCAAGTTATGGTTAAAAAGTTTTATGATTATGGGGGTAAGCTAATACAATTCTTAAATGCTGTAGCATCAGGTCATTTTATATCGGAACATGGGTAAGTCGGTATAAAGCTTTGGAAAAGGTACGTTATAGCAGTAGCTTACTAAAGCCAAGGGCACGATTTGTACAAAATTAGAAATGGTGATGTTGGATTCATTGTTCTTATGATTCATCATTCTTAATGACGTGATCTTGTGGAACTAGACATTTAAACTACGTACAATTAATTCACAAGACCATAACCACGCACAAAAACAATACCACCTAACTAATAAACATTACAAAGCCTTAATAATATTAAGAATTATTCCTATCAGTCATCCATTTCCTGAGTAAAAAACCAGGAAGAGTTGAGTAGCGTAGCTCTGGGCAGTTACTCGCACGCTCCAGTGAGTGCTACCCATCGTACCATATCGCACCCGTCATAACCACGAGGTATTACCACCCAGGGCTTAACGAAAATCATCTCTAAACACGTGCACACCAGTACACTTGGCGTCCAGAATCATTGGCCCCTTCAATAATTGCTCCTAAGTGAATGAACGGGCAACGCGCATCACTTATTGTTTGTTGAGTATACATTAGGTAAGGTTGGTAATTGTGATAGGAAATGCATAAGCTTATATTATTATAGTTGCGTTTTTTTGATATTCGCTTTAGATGTAACAATAAATTTCACTTGCGCTGAAATAGCGTAACATTAAGCCGGCGAAACACAAGATTCGGAGATGCGAAGTTTCAAATGGAATGCTCATATTGTATGCTAACTTTGACAGCGAGTCGAAAATATACAGGCGTTCATATACTTCACCGTCACATGAAATGTTGCCGAAAAAAATTTATTAAGGATTCATCCTTAACAATGCTTTCTTTGCGAAGACTAGATTGTAATTCCGGGTAATTTCAGTATTTTTATGGAACTTTCGCCTCGCAGCGGCAATCAGTAAAAATACTAATTTCCCTACATTATGGGTCTGAAATTGCGACTTTTACGTTTTTTATTAAGTGAATTGGTCTATAGGTCCATCTCTCTTGTACCTACCTAAAAGCTGCTAGGCCGTATGTAATCTGACTGAATAGATTCCCTATATTGCTGCCAATCTTGTATGCAGGCAGTGCTGTGTACAAAAACAATATCTTCTAGCATTTTCACCGCTCCAAACTTTGTTTCATCCATACTCCAACACAAATGTATAACGATCATAAACGCAAACTTATTACACGTAATTAATACATATAGCGGTAACGTCACGTCTCAGTGAAGAAACAGAACTTCGACACGAGAGAGCTATTACGTTAGTTTACAAGGTTTCGGCGCATTACTTACAGTCGTATGTATGTCGTATGTCAGCTAAACAAATACATAAACATGTATGTTCGGTGAATGGTCGTATGTCGTGTGAGGTGAGACCACCCTGAGACTGTGCCGTGAGAATATGTCCGATTTTCCGCGTCCCGTACAAGTCCTTTCAGCGAAGCGACTGTGAACTTCAGTGGAATTGAGTTGCTTTGTATTTCTTTGTGCAACGGGCTGAGAAACACAGTGAAAATGAAGTTAAACATACAGTACCTGCCTGTATTGTTTTTGAGAAGCTGCGTAGCTCTACTCGGGGCGCAGTTTGAGTAAGGATTTTTGTTTTGTGTTGGGCAGCATAATATATTATAATACCTATGGATACGAAATTTATAGAGTATAAATTAGTTGATGCATTTCTTAGGGCTAATTTGTCAATAGACTTTTATCTGAAGAATAAATATGGCTGTTTCACATATTTTCTATGCAAAATCTGTCAAACCGCCATTTTTATTCCTCAGGTAAAAGTTATCCGACTTTTTTCTATTCATTTTTTTATTGAGGAATATGCTTGCTCTTGACCACGATCACGCCTGATGGAAAGCGATCGATGAGGTCTATAATGGAGCGAGCGTGCTCAGAAGGTGCCTGTTCACTCTAGCTTTGAAGGCAGACGGGTTATATGTGGAAGGGAACACAGACGCTGGCAGAGAGTTCCACACTTTGGTTGTGCGCATAATACATGTGGAGGAGAAGCGCTGAGCACGACTAGTCGGGATATCGACCAAATGCGAATGGTACCCAGGGGTACGTCTGGTATTCCAGTACTAAAAGGGAGATAGGGGACTATTGAAATATTGGTCCTTAGTCTATGTTTTTTGTGAAATGCCTGTATGTAATACGAATTTTCAGTGACTTTTCCATATCTATCAGGATCATAAGAATCAGCTATAACTTTATTTACTGCGTTTCTCGTTATTGACCATAGCACATTGATTTAACTGTATTAAATGGAGATGAACGCCCATTCAATGGGCGGAGCCGACACACCTGTTGACACGAGTCGGCGTTTTCTATCGACTACTTGTTTATTTATAGAAACGGACGCTTTTCTTTTTAGAAATAGCGTTAGCGTTGAACTTTTCGTGGCTTGAAAATGTTTTTTACGTTCAATCATTATTTGGTTAAGAAGTGAAAATTGTTGTTCTACGACTATTAAGTAAGTGCAACGACAGTAAAATTTTAACATCAGTGTGAATATTTCCACATTAGGTGGTTGGTTCTTAAAAGCACATCTCTCGCTACGCATCTCTGGTGAAAACGCACCCTTAGACTACCTAAATTTCTTTTATATCCACATCATCATCATCTTTACCCACGTTTTCTTATTCCACACTATCACTATCCGACGACACCCCGCTGTTTCTAGTCAAATCATTTTCACACATTACATCCATATTTTTTTGTGTTACTCAAGACTATTAAGTAAGTGCAACGACAGTAAAATTTTAACATCAGTGTGAATATTTCCACATTAGGTGGTATGGTCTTGGATGGCCTCTGTTCAACGAAGAAAACAGGGGCCGTACTATGATGTCTTAAAACGATCATGATTCCGCTCTTAGAGGGAGACGGAGCTATACATAGCAAATAGCACTATCCCGTCATAGTAGGGCTGCTGTTCTGACTCTTAAGCCTACCCGGGGCTGCTGAGTGTTCGTAGAGAGGATGTCGGGTATCGGAAACTTGTTTTTTTTTCAAGCGCGAGGGTTTAGTGCGAGATTTTAAACGAACTAGATCGCGTTAAAGTTAGCGTTCGTTTATGACAAATCGTATGAAAAAAAAAGGTTTTCCTTTATTGTCACCAGACGGCGCTTATATAGTTTCAATACAAATTGACGTTTACGCTTACGCGATCGAGAATGTTTAAAAAACTCGCACTAAAGCCAATTACAATTAACGTAGCCTTTTGTTTTCAAAAAGTATCTATCCATTTCTAATTCAAATTCTCTATTTCAGAGTGAACACCCAACCCCTAGAAGATGAATGCATAAGGTAAGAAATCCACTATCAAACCAAACGAACTAAAGGTAGACACACACATGATAGACAGCCGATACATCTTAGTAATAAACATAAAACATCGCGTCACATTATATCAATGCTTCTGATTGTAATAATAACGAGTTGGACAGAACTGTTGGCTCGTTTATCACGCGTCGCTGATAGTAAAGGGAGATTAGATAAAGACATGCGTCTTGAAGACATGCTGCTCTTGTCTTTATTTAATTATTTCTCATAAATAATTAAATAATAACAGCCGCACGGGTTGATCTTCAAGGTCAAGCAAAATATGCTGAGGCCGGTCCATGGATGGGTGACCATTCATTACATATTGATACACCTTCGTGTCTCGGAAACACGTTAAACTGTTAGTTTGTCATTTGTACGGCTTAAGAGTGTCATTTGTACGGCTTAAGGGTGTCATTTGTGCGGCTCAAGGGTGTCATTTGTACGGCTTAAGGGTATCATTTGTGCGGCTCAAGGGTGTCATTTGTACGGCTTAAGGGTGTCATTTTTACGGCTTGAAGGTTTCATTTGTGCGGCTTAAGGGCGTCATTTGTACGGCTCAAGGGTGTCATTTGTACGGCTTAAGAGTGTCATTTTTACGGCTTAAAGGTTTCATTTGTGCGGCTTAAGGGCGTCATTTGTACGGCTCGAGGGTGTCATTTGTACGGCTTTAGAGTGTCATTTGTACGGCTTTGGGTGTCATTTGCACGGCTTAAGGGTGTCATTTGTACGGCTCAAGGGTGTCATTTGTACGGCTTAAGGGTGTCATTTGTACGGCTTAAGGGTGTCATTTGTACGGCTCAAGGGTGTCATTTGTACGGCTTAAGGGTGTCATTTGTACGGCTTAAGGGTGTCATTTGTACGGCTCAAGGGTGTCATTTGTACGGCTTAAGGGTGTCATTTGTACGGCTTAAGGGTGTCATTTGTACGGCTTAAGGGTGTCATTTGTACGGCTTAAGGGTGTCATTTGTACGGCTTAAGGGTGTCATTTGTACGGCTTAAGGGTGTCATTTGTACGGCTTAAGGGTGTCATTTGTACGGCTTAAGGGTATCATTTGTGCGGCTCAAGGGTGTCATTTGTACGGCTTAAGAGTGTCATTTTTACGGCTTAAAGGTTTCATTTGTGCGGCTTAAGGGCGTCATTTGTACGGCTCGAGGGTGTCATTTGTACGGCTTTAGAGTGTCATTTGTACGGCTTTGGGTGTCATTTGCACGGCTTAAGGGTGTTATTTGTACGGCTCAAGGGTGTCATTTGTGCGGCTTAAGGGTGTCATTTGTACGGCTTAAGGGTGTCATTTGTACGGCTCAAGGGTGTCTTTTGTACGGCTTAAGGATGTCATTTGTACGGCTTAAAGGTTTCATTTGTTAGGGCTTAAGGGCGTCATTTGTACAGCTCAAGGGTGTCATTTGTACGGGTAAAGGGTGTCATTTTTACCTCTTTGACAGTTGTTATGGGTAGTCAGAAGTCACACAATCTACTGGGTTGTGGTGTGTTCAGATAGGCAGTCGCTCTATACTAAATACTGGTACTCACCTGCATCCACTTAGACTGGAAGGCGACTTCAACATAGTTAGAAAACGGCTAGGCTATTACTCTTGAAGCGGAGGAAGAGTACTTCTAGGAATATTGAGTTATCATACTTAAATACTTCAGATACAAAATCGATTTTACATCTCATAATCATTGCATACTTTTGAAATGGATTCGAACCTAAATTCCAACCAAAAGATCTGATTAATGTTTCGAATGCTGTGGCATTATGAAGCCTTTATAACGCAGCTCTTGAATGTCATCTGCGCTGAAATACATAATTACACATTCAACTTTTACTATGGGACCAACTCCGAAATCGCGAAATAAAAATCAGCAGTTCAGTACATTTTGTCGAGTTATGCTCACATTAATGTCGATTTAATTTAAGTTGTTCATAATGATAAGTACCACGTGACACAATGACCCCTTAAGAGTTACATATTGCGTTTATTCTGTTACACGTTGTATAAACTATGTAGTGTTTGCAATATTCCGGGGTCACTTTGCATGTTCAGCTTTTCCACCTGTTTCGATTAGTCTTTCAGAACTTCTGAACAAAAAACTAAAGTACCCTTTCCCCGACGACCTTGCCACTCGTAAACCTTGACAGTATAACCTAAAAATTTAATTTAATTCTGTGAGATTTTCACCTTGCATTAAATGTTTATTTGAACCATATTTCCTCTGTCACTTTCAGTAATTTTATAGCCATTGAATTAATATTGCATTCTAGATTGTCACAATGTCGCCTTGAGATGATAGGATTATAATAAGCCTTGTTAGTACTACAAACGAAGGTATAATAGAAGCTTTAAATTCAGGGTTTCCACAAGCCCGATATTGTTGATAAATTCAATTGTGAGGATTAATAATTTCCTAAAATACTGAAATAGCTACGAGTTTTCTCATAATAATGAACATTGGATCAATAGTCGGCAAGGTTTTCCATATCTACCTACAAAGAACGAAGAAAAATAGGCACCACTGAGTGCCGTATGTATCAACATTGGGCAATAAAATTGTATGCTTGATGAGTCTAAGATGCAACTTCCAGTTGAATGGTAACAAGTGGAAGTTGCATCTTTAGACTCATTCGAAGCATTCATAAAAAACCGGCCAAGTGCGAGTCGGACTCGCGCACGAAGGGTTCCGCACCTATCAAAACATATATCTAATAAACGGCAAAAAAATCATGTCTGTTGTATGGGAGCCCCCTTAAATATTTATCTTATTCTGTTTTTAGTATTTATTGTTATAGCGGCAACAGAAATACATCATCTGTGAAAATTTCAACTGTCCAACTATCACGGTTCATGAGATACAGCCTATTGACAGACGGACGGACAGCGGAGTCTTAGTAATAGATCCCGTTTTACCCTTTGGGTACGGAACCCTAAAAAGCAACAAACATTATCTACACAAATGGTAGCTATAATCCATAAACATCACATTACAAATGTCTTACATTAGAACTTGCAACCCGTTCCCATATAATACGTTATGACAGAACGGAAAATGACAAGAAGCGATTCAACCGATAGCAAAATATCAGAGTATGCGCGGAATTTAAATGAGACGCGATTCTATCTCGTGAATGATGTTAAGTGAGAAACGTATGACAGGCATGCCAATACTGATCGGTTGTTTTAAATGAGTAACGTTGAAGTCATCTGCCGGTTTCTGGTTTTGAACTGGACTGTCAGAATCATATTCGACATCTAGCGTAACTGAATGTTATCATATTTTCTGACTTTCGAGCTCTTATCCGGACCATCCTGGTATGTTTGAGTTTTTTTACTTTTGATTTTTATGAGTGTGAAATCATCAAATGACTTCTTCCGCTCTGGGTGGAGCGAAAGGGCTACTGAGTAAAACCCATTCGTGTTCCTCCTAAAGCCCTTTGCGTTCCAGGGCCGCGGTAACTCTTTTGAACAGATTCCGCAACCCTGGCAGGACTGAATGGTATGTTGGAATCTGCAGAAGAGATTCCAGGCAATTGTCTTCCGAAACTCCAGCGAAAGCCTGGACCCTTTTGTTGTTAGCCCCTACAACATCTCCCTGCCTAAGATTTCATGTCGTGAATCGTGATTTATATTGCTATCACGTCCAACAGCTTAGTGTTTCTCGATAATTGCCGCATTGTGGTCTTAGTGCTACAATTGTGTAGTGAACGATTTTATCCATGCTGTGTTTGACCGATGCAACATTAAATCGTCAATTTATCTATTTAGATAACCACAAGCGTCTTTAGGATTGGAATAATCTACCGATACATTATAAGTATATGTTGCAAAATATTATATGTTTATACACATTATCCGGTTCTGCTTGGCCTGATGACCGATTGCTGTGCAATATAAACCTGTATCTCCTATAGTGACTGGCCATCGATTTAACAGTTGTAGTGTGCAATCGTTTTGACAAACCAATTGATGCTGATATTTAAACATTATCAACAAATACTACTTGACAATGTTCGCATCGATTGAAGTTATTCCTACAAATTGAGAAACCAACTGTAGGAACCACTTCGAGAGGCAACCTTATTTTAACCAAATACCTTTGGCCAAAAAGGAAATTTCATAGTTAAGAAAAAAGTTGAGTAGGTGCCTCAATAGAGAAAGGACAAAATAATTATGTTGTTTTAATTCTCATTTAGCCTCCCACCGGCAGATTAAAGGTCTGACTCTTCCGCTCAACTTTTCCGGCAATCTTTATTTTTTTTATATACTGTGTGCTACCTCCACGGCGGCGCCCGAACTTATTTTCTATTTACTTATTTTTTTATTAGGAGAACACACAATCTTCATAGTTTAGTCAGGTGTGACATAGACACACATATACAAATTACTTCTCTCTCTCTTTTTTATTTTTTTTTCTCGCCCTAACAATTTGCGAAGTTGTAGCACAGGACAAATCAATTACGTTGAATTATTTCAAAATGGTTAAGACATTTTTTGGACGACTATCGAGCGCTCAGTTGCGACGACCCTCAACATTCGCAACGCAGTTAAACATCGCAACTCATAACGCTTACCCACAGCCTTCATTCAAAACCTATTAAAAATCTAGATAAAGACTAATAAAATAGCTAATTGCAGGTTACTAATGAATAGCTTCTAGCTACAAAGCTCGGCGTATCCCAACGTTGAGCTCAACATACAGACTGACAGGCACTTACTTTAATACCAGCGTGTAATGGCTGGCTCATTGTTCAGGAGTGTGAACTGGTGGGTCAGTGTGGACTGTGAATGGATGCAAGTCACTTTGTGCTGAGATAGAAAGGTGGTTGAATTGATGTCGTAGAGTAGAGAGAGGTTGCGGAATTTGTTCGAAAGAGTCACCGCGGCCCTGGAACGCAAAGGGCTTTAGAACGAACACGGATGGGTTTTAGTCAGTAAGAGTCTGACAAGCCCTTCCGCTCCACCCAGAGCGGAAGAAGTCATTTGATGATTTCGAAGGTTTTTTATTATTATTGACAGGCTCGCGTTTGACGACAATCTCACCTGATGGAAAGCGATGATGTGGCTGGCGATAGAACATGTTTGACTAGAAGTAACCTATTCGCTCTTGACTTGAAAACGCCAGATTGTACATCAGGAAACGCAGACTCCGGCAGAGAATTCCACTTCTTAGCTGTATTCACAATGAAAGTATTCCCATAGCATTTGTGTTTCCCATTACATATTTATGGATATAGTCAAATGTTGAAAATACAGGGGAATTTTAAATTACTGGAAATATGTCAGGGGGCGAAATCACTCATGAATCAATTTGAACCGTGCATTAGCTTCTGACGTTTTATAAGTGCTCATGTAAGCTTATTTGAAATAAAATATTTTGAATTTCATTGAATATGATGAGTTTTAGAGATGACAATTATGTTCGCATAACTTTACAAAGGGTTAGGAAGAAGAGATTATTTTTCCTATTTCAGGATTTGTTGTTTAAAGTGGTTAAAGTCATAAGTTATTTTACCCCCTCAAAGATTGCCAATGAATTAAAAGCTATTTAATATATCATAGGTACGAGTTTCTATCGCAAACAATATTTTCTATGAAACTTAATCTTACTTAAATATTGTACAAGTAAATAATTAGTAATGTCATATTTGTTTGAGCCTGGAATGCCGGACCTAACATTTCTAATTACTTGTATTAATATTCATTGTACAAGATCAATACAGAAGTGTGATGAATGTATAACAAGTTGAAATTATGCTTGAATGAGTATCTAATACTTATTAAAATATTACTTGGCAAATGGTCTTGAATATGGACAGACTAGGGGCCCATATTCTACAGTGATAAAATCTATCTTGAATCTTGATTTCAAACCAAGATTAGTGACTATGAAATCTGACAGATTTTAATCGAGAATCGTGGCTGAGAATCTTCTGTGACACAAAGATCAATATTTCATGAATTTCTTAAAACAAAAAAGACTATCAAAGCATGAATCTACTAAACCAAGGTGAGCCAAACAAGACAATGCTCGTTGAAATTCCTTTTTTTAAAAGGAGGTAGTAAAGAGCAGAGTATATACAATCTGTTATTTTTTCTCGCAAACAACATGCTTTCTTTGCAGTCCCCAAAATTAAGAATCACCCACTCTTTAATCACCTACAGAATTTTCAACACATTGTACCTAACTTCCCATAACATCAGCCTTAGAAACAAGTTCTAAAACTTGACCGTCTAACAAGAAATGCCAAAGGAAACACCTAATGATGCAGAGGAGGTAGCACGTTGCAGCGCAGTATTATTTTAATAAGTATCCGACATGCATGCCATGTGATCTGTAATTAGTTGCTAAGCAGTAGCCGGTAAACAATTATGTCATAGTTACTAGTGGGAACAGATAAGGGATAGGGAAGAAGCTGATTCAGGTGTTATCATCATCACGAATCATTTTATACGCACGGATGTAGAATCGAAGGCACGAAGTTGATAACTTTTTGACCTTAGCGAGCTCCTAGTCCACTAAGCCTAGCAAAGTACGGAGCTTCAACAGAGGGCATAATGCGAGTTTTTTAACGGACTCGACCGCGTTAACGTAAACGTTCGCTTATGTCAAATTGTATGAAAAACAATCTGGTTCTCCGTGAGTGTCACCAGACGCGCTGATTCAGTTTCAATATAAATTGACGTTAACGCTAACGCGATCGAGAACGTTAAAAAACTCGCACTAAGGCCACAAAAACAGTCAGGTAGTACTATTTGGTTTATCTCTGACGGCCTGCAGTATCATGTTATTAAGTTACTGGGTTATGAAGGTAAGGTAGGCAGCCGCTCCATGTAAATGGTGCTGAGCGAGTGCCGTCAGCTAGGACTTGTCATCTCTGAACTGCCACGGTTTATTTTAATTATTTGTTCTTTGAATTGTTGCTTTTTTTTACTTCGGACGATTGATCGTGCCAGTTTTTCAACATCGTTCTCACATATATGTATGTATGTTTAATTTTCACACGAATGATGTAACCATATCATTGTAAAAAACATTGATTTAAAAGAGTGTCCGTGCAGTTTCTTGCGCGTTCTTCTCCATAGAGATCTACGCTTTGGAACATGCAAATAGCTTCATCTCTTTGGACAGACCGACCTTGACAATTCAAAAGTGCCTGTAATCGTTTAATTGAAATAAATGCTTTGAGTTTGAGTTAAGAAAGAAGCTGGCTCCAAAGCTTCTAGTCTAACCAGATACAGTTAAGCATCATAGTTGGGTTAAAGGTAGCTATGCAGATTGATTGACATGCGGCATAGGTACTGCACCTAGGTAAATAACGCCCTTGGATTAAAAATGACTGGTTACCGACGTAGAATTATAAAATGCTGAAAAATAAGTAGGATAAACCGACGATAGTCCGGTTTTTAATGAGACGGTTGTATTCCTTACAAAGATACTAACAATCGGAAGCTCATAATAATCGTAACAGAAGAGCCTACACTATCTAACATAAATGTACCGGACCATAGCCTACGGTTACCATCGAGTCCATCGCTTTATGGACCCCATAAACCATAATTACAGTCATGGCCACTAAAATTATAAAAGCATATACCATATAGCTAGGTAGGTTCGTGACAATGTTGCTAAGCAGTATAAGTGCTTTAATGCTCCAGATATGAAGGAAGAGAAACATTATCTAGTAATTTGGATCGGCTGTGAAATTCAGAAAATAAAATGCTGGTACAGCATTGACTGCCAGGGTTGCGGAATTCGTTCGAAAGAGTCACCGCGGCCCTGGAACGCAAAGGGCTATAGAAGAAACACGGATGGGTTTTAGTCAGTAAGAGTCTGACACGCCCTTCCGCTCCACCCAGAGCAAAGTCAAAGTCAAAGTCAAAGCATTTATTTCAAATAAACCATTATCAGGTACTTTTGAATTGTCAAAGTCAGTCCGTCAAAACATGAAGCTATTTGCACGTTCGAAAGCGTAGATCTCTATGGAGAAGAACGTGCAAGAAACTCCACGGACACTCTTTTAAATCATTTTATATTTACAAAAATTCTGGTTACATAAACCTTGTTGCTTCTGTATATGAGAACAATGTAAAGAAAGAAAAAAACAATTTATAGTATGAAATATTAAAATGAGGCAGTGGCAACCAAGGGATGACCAGTCTCCACTGACGGCGCCCGTTACGAACATGACCGTTCGCGAACATGAGCGGAAGAAGTCATTCGATGATTTCCCATCCTTAAAAAAAAGGTACAGCATTGAAACGAACAAAATGAAAATGTAGTCGAGCTTCATTGATTCCGCGCTTTTCTGACTGTCGCAACTGTTGATAATGACTTTCAGGAGTTGCAGTTGATGGAAATAGTGGTAATAGGTTTGTCCCAAATAAATAAAGGTTCGACCCCTATTACATAAGACTTATTTAGGTCTTACACAAATGGTCCGGTTTGGATGTACTTTTGGCAAATTTCCTACGGTTACAACCATTCTGGTATTGGCAAGAGTCTTTTGCTGGCATGTTATTTAGATACACACTGTAGATGGGCGATCAGGAGTACCTAGATATATTTACCTGGGATGGACAGTAATTGTCTTGACAAAAAATAGGGCTGTCATTGGTTTTTTAATGTCAATATTAACATATTCGCACAAACAACTGTTGAATTAACAAAATTAAAATTAAAAAACCTGGCCAAGAATTCCGTACCATAAGCCGTAAAGTAAAAAACATGTTTCTTGCATGGCCTCTTTTATTTTTTATATTATTCCATTTTTATCATTTGTATATCGCTGTATACCGGCAACAAAAATACATCATCTGTGAAAATTTTAACTGTCTAGCTATCACGGTTCATGAGACACAGCCTGGTGACAGACAGACAGACGGATAGTGGAGTCTTTGTAATAAGGTCCCGTTTTTACCCTTTGGGTATGAAACCCAAAAAAAGAAGACCATACAATAAATCTTTTTTTTTTAGCACCTGTCAAAGTTTGTATCGGACGGACGTGATCGACTGGAACTGGGGTGTGTTTGGGGTAGGTCTATCCTTCTTGAATCCCTGCGACGAGGCCTGTGACCAACCCGGCTCCGTCCAGGCGTGCTGACGTCCTGGACCTGTAGGGTTCTCGTACTTCTCGTGAACCGTCTTTCTTCCTTGTTGTCTTCGCTTGCGGTCTCCGAGAAACATAGGGATTAGGGATTTGCTTACCAGGAGTAAATGAAAACTCAGTAAATATTTGTTAACACTTCAGCGAGCGATTTAGGGAACTCTTTCGCGACTATTTGCACAATATCTTTACACAGGATAAAATGAAGTCGCTTCCGCAATCTGTTCGCTTAGATCTTTTAAACTACTCAACGGATTTTAATGCAGTTTTCAGCAATAGATAGAGTGGTTTATATGTATAATTCGTTCCGAAATTCCTACTAGTACGGGAAGCGTACGAAGAGGCGGGCAAAAGCTAGTTAGTTCAAGTTCAAGTTCAAGTTATTTCTGCCCAACAAATTCTATATTTTTTGTCGATTACTATCGTATAACACAACTTTATCGTACCGGTCAAGACATTACCTATAGAACCTATAGATCCCCTATAGATAAACCCTACCTACCTATTTTATTAATCTATAGAAATAAGGCCCCAAGATATCTTGCGTTTCAAGGGGAAACACTAATAAAAAATGAGTTTTATTTTCAACATTACATAGTACTTAAGCTAGCTTATCTATTACATAGGTCCAATATAAAACGCATAAGCCATGTTTAAGTATGTAATATTTAATTATTTTACGAGATAATAAACGTACCATTAACTTCGACACCCTAGTTGGTGGGTAGATAAATACTTAGGCTCATAGGCTCAACAATGTTTCCATATTGAGAGTGCAGTGAATTTTATCGCCGATACATAAATGTTATAGTTACCTATCTGTACTATCGGCGTAATTGATTCATGTCCAGTCTTAAGCGTTTTTATAACAGAAAATCTAATCGAATAGGGATGTTGCAAGGGGTTAAAAATATGATTCTATTTAGTATATTTAATAGAGAGAAGTTAGATTATACAAAAATATTGGATACGTATTTTTTACTTTATCAAATCAATAAAAAGTTACAAAGATAGAACGACTCAAAGCTAATTAGTGGGGCTTGCAAGTTGCAAGCCCCACTCTTTGAGTCGTTCTATCTACTTTTAATTATTCACTTTCCAGTAAAAAGTGTACCTACTAGTAAATGACGTCACAAGAGTTTTCAACGCACTATATCGTCTTATTTTTTTTAAAAATACGTGTCCCATATTTTTTTTTAAATCTATCTGATGAACTAATTAGATATTTTTAGTCCAATACCTTATTAGGTCGGTTTTGCTTCAACATATTCATTCCTTAGCAATAAACTAATCATTTATATCGATTTATTAGCCAGTGACAATTAGTTTACTCATCTCAATGACATGACACCATTTAAATATCTAATTATTTGATTTTTATATCTTTAATAATTGCCGCCCGCCTGATTGTCGAAAATTATCCCAAGGGATCATACTCCCGGGTCTCTATACCAAATTTCATCTAAATCGGTCCAGCCGTTTGCGCGTGTTGAAGTAACAAACATACACACACTCACAAACTTTCGCCTTTATAATATTAGTATGATGTGATTATTTGGCATTTCTCTTTTAATAAAAAAATACGTAATACCTAGTTGGTTTTATATTTTTGAAATAAAATAATTACCTAGTTAACGTACGCAACGATGGTCTACTCGCGTAAGTTTAATCCAAAGAAACATACAATAGAAATAGGGTCGAAATAAGTCTACAAATAGACTTATTTTGACGATTCAATGGATTTCCGTTGTCAATATTAGCTCAGTCATTTGATATCCCCTCTCGATGGATTCATAATATATCGGCCTATTTACTTTAAGCAACACAAGTGGCACTTAATACCTATTCTAATACAATTTCCAAAAAACTTATGATCTATGCCATTATACTTATCTATGAAAAATAAACAACTCAATATCAAGCTGTATTAAAAAGCGAATCAGCAGGTGCTATTTTACTTTCTTCGTAACACGCAGCATTCCTTTTAACACTTTTTTCAGTAAACAGAGCGTCTCGAATCGTTTAAGGCGCTCGTACATCCTCCATTAAGTACTGGCTGACCATTATGCCACAAAGGTAGTCGATGTACGGCTGTATCTAACCGCAAATGGCCGGCATTACCTCCGCACGGGCTGCGCACGCGATCGATGTCATACACATCTGTCATGGCGACAAAGTACCGACAATCAGCGTTCCAACGAGCCAATAGAATATGTGAGACATGCTGTAAAGAGATTTTTACGACAGGATTTGTTTTATTTTCAATAACTGCTGCCATTGTTTTGAGATCAGAACATCTCAAAGGCGCATTAAGAAACTTGAAAGAAGCATAAAGTAATTTTATTGCAAGCTATAGAATTCACATCAAGCATTTCTCTGTAACACCAGACAATTATATCGTAATCGCAAGTTACAATAAAGCAGATATTCCAATAAAGAGTCTCGCGTTTTTGCAACTAATGCGCGTTTGATGTGGTCGGTATCGCAGAGCGCGGATGACGCATGCGCGTGTGCCCGACGTCTTTGCGGTATGCGGTTTTTCACATCACCTATCTGCAGTAGACAATAATTGAGTAACATGCAACCCTGTCGCAGAATACCAGGCGGCAGAGGAAACGGCTTGTATAAAGGCATCGTACGCATATGTAGGACTGTTATTATATACTTGTCTCACATTTCCTTAGTAATCAGCAACAGCTAGTAAGCTGCTCTGCTCCGCTCCAGCAGCTCCTAGATGGAGCAGTTTTCTGTTAATTTTAGGTCTCACTTGACAGAAAAATCTATATATAATAGGTACTTGTGAAACATGACTGCCAGTTAAATCACGTAAAGGTAAATAGGTACAGCTAATAACTCAATCCAGTTTCTGAAAACATAACTGTTAAAACAATAATTATCCACAGTCACTGTTAATACTACATTCGCCAAAATGAAAATCAATGACTTTGTATAAAATACTAAAAATCACTTCTCACTTAACAAATGACGTTTCCGCAACTCATGAAATTTACGCTCTCATGCACTCCACCTCCTTCAACACAACTGATTCAGCCGAAACGAATTTAAAACATGACAGCTAAACGTTATTTTACTGCATAAAAATACTGTCATCACCTGTGATTCTGTCGCATTCAACGACACATGTCACAATCGTCTAAAACTTTTTTATTAGCCGACAATGAGTCAGCAAGTCTTAAGTTTGTACCTTTCTGTCGAGGTGGGCTAACAGTTATGGAGGTCAGAAGTCATATCATAAGGTACTACGAGTCTACGACCAACTTTACTGGTATAATTGTTCTCTAATAATGAAATCACCGTAATGGATCTTTGATAGCCGTTTGATTAACGAGAATGATAAATCAAAGTAATCCCAGTAGATACTTGTAAGCTTTAGAATTTAGGTTTTTGCTGTTTTGATTAAAGATTCATAGTACGAAGATTGTCTCGTAGTTCATTGATTGATGACACTTTCTTGTACGTATAAAGCGCGTTGGTGACATTGTCAGTTCTTGTGTTCTTCCTGTGAACACGTTACTGTGAGCGACAAACGAACGATCATTAATGGCTTCTATTCTATGTTTTATTCCAGACATTCAATTATCAATGCTTTTGATGATTTTCTTAAATGTGGAGAACTGTAGTAATAACTACTAAAGATTTCTTGGTTGAATGAATACAATTAGTATCTTAGCTTATGTCTAAGTATAGCTACATACTGGCTTTCAGTGATCTATGAATATTCAAAACAGTCATCATAATAACATTTACTACCTCCACCGTTTTACAACTTGTGCAGAACATTGTGTTAAATATCCAAGTTAGATCCATAATCTACATTTCTTAATAGACTTGCTAAACATAACTTTCTGCATGTAAACATTTTACTGCTACTAGTCCATGAATATTTCAATTTCGTTTTACAGCCAATCAAATGTAAATATAGAGCCATTGTTTTGTAAAGTCTATCAATTGTCTTTCACGAGTAGTTGGCGTGTTGTGATTACTCTTAGAAGCTGTCCCTCCATATCGCTTGTCGGGCGCAATTACGGGTCGATCAAGTGCGCTGTGACTCTGTCACAGACGAGGGAATTGCCGCAAATTGCAAATAAAAGCGCCGTTTGCGCACATACGAATGCCTGGACACCATATGCCGTTTACATTACCTATGATTGTGGAATTTGTGGCAATATGAAACTATTGCAGCTTTCACCATCGCGCTAACGTACTACGACGTTCTCGAAGGCGACATTAAAGACTTCTGTAATGGTAACGAGAATACTTTCTCAGTTGTACGTGTTTGCATTGCTCGCCTTTTTACGGTCTGTCTCGAGTCTGCATGGGAATGTATTAATATAGTGTTTTATAGCCCTGCTTCATGTGGGTTCACACGTGGCGCAAACAATACGTGTCTAGTCGACTAGTAGAGGAATGTACGTAGACGAAATTACAAGAAACTTCATTTCGCACAAGTCACTGCATTAAAAATACTGACTGCAATATTCTTTACCTGATGAACAACAATCTCATAATAGTCTTTATAACCAGTAGCGCTGTTTTCCACTTCAATATTATCCATTGGTAAAATAAATTATACCTACATATTCTGTACTGGCTAGACGTTGCTGCCAATTGTATAGTAGTAGGCAGATATGTTATTAGTAAAGCCGCTTCCATTTTATCCTCATTCTTGCCATAAGAACGGTTTTTACAAACCCACACTCATCAAAAGATTACAGCCGAACGGATCCCAATAAGCATTGTAACTGTTATTTTTTCTTTTATTAATTCGACATTATGGTTGTGTATGTCAAGAAAAAAGCGACAACGTAAAAAATATTGCGAAAACCGTTACATGATGTCAAAGGCTTATTTATCTTAAAATGAGAAACAAAAGTAAAAAGTGCGCCTGTCAAAACGTTGTGGATTACTGGCTAAATTAGGTTTTATACACATTTATATACATTATATAACAGCAGTTATATAGTATAACAGCAGTTACTAACTAACGTTAGTTACTTCTAATGAAAACGTAATTTGCTAAGCTAATTACGTACATAAATACACTTAGGCGACGAAATATTCCTCCACATCGCTGCCCAGAAGACTGGCAGCATTGACACGTTGCATGACAATGGTAATTTTTTGGGCAAAGAACGATCCAGACCTCTGTTCAAGAAGTATAGGTCGGCAAAATATATTCTTGAAAAGAAGACACGCACTCGGACCCGGCTCAAAACTGCAATTATAATATAAAACTTATATTTTATTTAATAACTAGTTAAGCTTTCCAAGAATCAAAGCGTCAAATACCTGTCCGTTACTTCCAATTCTTCCAACTACAGGGCCGTCACTGAAGACAATCATAGCATTTATAATTCTTATGTTATCTTCCGAACAAGTTTAAGTATTGTTACTCTATCGCTTTCTTAATAAGGTTTGACAATATTGTTCGCGGCACAATGGCGTCCCGGCGATGACGACCCACGATACAAAGACTAACACTGATTGTGATGGTGAAACCACCGAGGTCAAGGTCAAAACCTTTGAAGATTTTTATTTAGCACAGTTTTTGCACGATCCAAGCGATAAACATGAGATTTTATAGTCGCACTTAACAGAAGAGAATGCTTGGGGAGACAATCATCAGATTTCTATCGATTTGTACGTTGTTAAATCTTCGGATAAGTCTTTCCTGCCATATAGGGATAGACTTTATGAATTATTTACTCTTTTATTTGCCTATGGTCATCTACGAGAAGTGCATGCCGAATTGCCGATACATACGTACGAAGCACTTGATAAAAGTGCTTCGTACGTATGTATCATGGCGATTCTAAAATGAAAGTATATAATATCATAGAAAGTAACATTGACATACACAGTAACTTTGAATAGAATTTACTCTCGACAGCTTTCCGCCAAACAAGCCTATTATGCTGCTCGCATCCTTACAAGGAAACATGTGGAAACTGTGCCTACGAATGAAGAACTTGTATCGCAATACGTCAACGCACATATTAGCATTTGTAACCGGACAAATGAAAGTTTTCCATAACAGATTTATTCAAGAATCTCGATGGGGATATATTTTGTATGTGCATGATTTTGTGATTCTGGAAATCTGTAAACAATGTAAATTGTTAACTTTCATATTCTGGTTTAATGCCAAGTGCCTATTGGGTAGGATCAGAGTTCACGCAAGTGCTTAACGCATGTGATGCTAATACGCTTGTCTCAATGGACACGCATTGTAAATGCTGACACTTTATGGACAGACCGACCGCAAAACTTGGAAATTTCAGATATATCCTGATGATGCAAATGTTTTAACCCAACACCACGAATTCAACAAGCCCACAAAAAATCCTTTCTCTTTATTGATGACATGACGAAAATACCATATAGACAACTTGTCCAGTTTAACCGACAAGCGAGTTTTTCATGAAATTCTAGGGCTTAATTTCCTCGTATAAACCTACGAGTAGTCGCGGTAAGTGATGGTTAACCACCACGCGGATACGATTAAGCTTCACTTCTATCACAGCTAACACTGCATTTTTTGCTACTCTTAATAGCGGTGATAGTCATAACAGACGATACTTCCGCACGTCAGCTGTCTCATTAATATATCTGCAAACGAACGATGCTCTCTTTCTTTTATGCTTTTCAAAACAATGGATTGCTCTTCGCACTCTTAACAAGTCTTGGCCTAACTTTAAACTTTTTGTCTTATAAAGATTAAATAGTGATTAATGGGACTTTCTTGCACTAAATGCTCGATTTAAAGAAATGCTATCAACCGCTGATGGGATCAGCTATATAAAATCAATCATGACCATTCTGGACTGAAAACAAAAACCGAAAAGATGGGGATCTAATTTGTTGCACGAGGACTGAATCCTCTTCCAGAAATTCTTCAACCCCATTACCGATCCTTAAATCGCGACTGAAACAATTTACCACTACGTGCAGTTTCTATCTACTTTGAAATACGGTACTGGAAAAGAAACTCTCTTCGTAAGTCGGTTTTCTGTAAAAAACTGACGTCGAAATTGTCTGTACCTGAAGCGAAAATCGGGTAACAGTCTGTCTGGTGAGGCGACACAACGTTTTTACCGCTCCGAACACAGTAAGCGCTTCGTCTTCGACTAACACAATAATGAATGCGCTATTGTCTCTGCCATTCAATCTACGCATGCTTGTTTACCGTTGCGCGTTTAAATTAATATATTTCGGACTTCGGAATAATAAATATTTTGTTAGATTGACAGGACCTTAATTGGCGATTGTTTAGAATTGGAAATGCCAGAAAACAAGTACATATATCTATAATGAATTCACTTTATCGACTCATGTTAAGAGGTAGGGTAAACACAGAAAAAAAATAGCTTGAAGACAGACTGCAGCAGGGTGTGTAACGATTGACATAATAACAAAATATCTAACGTTCACTTGACATAATTTCAGTTAACAAAGTTTTGTTTAACATAACGATCAGTTGACATAATGAATTGTTGATATAATTTCATTTTACCTAATTTCATATGACATAATGAACATTTCCTATAATGCACATTTCACATAATATTCATTTAGCATATTATTCATTTACTATAATATTCATAATCTCTAGGTAACTTTTAATATAATTTAGAAAATCTGATACCTATTGTTACCAGGAGAAACTGGATGCAATCTGGACTTAAGGGCACCCCGGCTCGGATAGGTTAGGTTAGAAGGGGATGGCGGGGTCGTGTGAGCGAGCGAAGCGAGCGAATAGACCCCGCCATCCCCTTCGTGGTTATTTTTTTATAAACCACCCAGAAGTAGGAGCCCCGCGAAGCGGGGCTCCGTCGACCAAGCCCACCCTCGACCATGCATAGAATATTTTAAGGTTTGGTTAAGTGCCATTTGAGTTAGGCTAGAACTGTGCCCATTAAACATGAATTTTAGGTCAAAAGAATATTAGGTCAAATGAACGTTATATTAAAAGAATATTATACATATTGAAAATTATATAAAATGAACGTTATACTAAATGTTATTATGTTAAATGAATATTATATGATATGAAACATTAGGTCATATGAATTTATGTCATTTGATATTATGACATATGAAAATTATGTCATATGAACGTTAGTTCAAGTGAAATTAGAGCATTTGTTATTATGCCAAACATTACACACCCACTGCAGCAACGGCTTGAAGTGTTGATTGACCAATTAATCTCACAAATAGTAAGACGAATGTGTTAATTAAGCGTATAATACTAACTTATCTAAGTAGTTCGTATATCGGCGGATCATTAATTACATCGGTTGTATCTAAAAGATGTGTGATAAGTGCAACCAATGAACATAAACAAGATGATGTGTCCCGAAGCCCACGGCGAGGCAGTTCATCAATCAGGCGTAATGGCCAAGATACTGTAATGACGTTACCTGCGCACCTCCCATTTGCATAGGATCGAGCCGAGGATTGTAATGAGGTAAATAATAACATTGTTATTGCCGTCTTTTTTGCGGATATTGTGGTTATAAGACACGATAAGTTATTAATTTTATATGTCTTTAGGTGTAAGTGAACCTGGTAGGTCCGTAAACAATAAAATAGAGACGAGATCGTTAGACATGGTGTTCTAGTCGAAAAACTTAATGGATTTCATTCAGAAGCTGTCCGACAGATTAGTGACCCACATGGGCTCAAAAGAAAAGAAAAACTGTTTATCTGTTCATATACTACTCACAGAGAAGCTAATGAAATAAATCAACAACTAAAAATAACTCAATAAATTCTATGGATACCTCAGCAAATAACATCTGTACGCCTACAACTGTCACAATCAATGTGGGAACTTTGATGGCGTCTCAATGGCGGCTGATTGACGTTTCCAACTGTCAGTGTCAATGTCATAATGTGCTGAGGTGAGCTATCGATTCTTTTTTAATTATGAATCTGTTGAATTTTTTAATTGCTTGACGTACTTTTTTAGAGAGGCGCTTTTGATTGATTTTATTTATAAACCTTGTAAACATTTTTAAAATGCGTTGGATTACTTTGTAATTTTCTTTTTATTCAATTTTATTAACTGGTAGTAAGTTGGTGATTGACACTTCAGTGATTAATTCTTCTGTAAGTGTAGTCCACGAGAATGAATAAATTGAAAATGAACAACGTTATGTTTGTTGGTAACCGTTTATTTCTAGAATCTTGACTATCAAGTTTAGAATCTTTAAGAAAAAATATAATGAGGAAATGCAAACCGTCACGTATGAAGAACAATAAATTAAAAAGTGTTAATTAATAACATAGGGATAGATAAAGCATTGTCTTAACACGCTAGTTCGTATACTAACATGGAGCCACATAAATAACTCAAGCCGGTGTCTCGGTAATAAAGCCAATGCAAATTATCTTGCTCGATACAATCTAAAGACGGGTAGGTCGGTGATTTAGATAGAGTCATTAGTGGCTTTAATTGAGATTCAGCGGCTACACGCCGGCCGTGTGTTTCAGCTGATATGTCCGAACTAATTTTATTAGTGCGAATTCTAAGTCGGTAAGTCGTTTTTAATTATATATAGGTAGGTTAAAACCAGGGCTGGGCAAAATACATGCTTTGCTTTAATTGAAATACAAATTACAAAATACAGTATCGCAAGTAATTAAAATGCAAAATACAAAATATCTTTAGGTAAGGTATTTGAAATATAAAATACAAAATACAGTATTTTAGCCATTTTTAATTGAAATACAAAATACAAATTACATAATTACTAAAACTATTTAAAAAAAACCCGCCTTCAAAAACCATCAGACAATGAATGATGAATGACTTAAAAACAAAATAACCAACATTTTAACCCTTTGTTAGTTCAAAAATTTAACCCAAATTCTTGACAATAGTAAATTCTTGTAAATAGTAGTTTTGTTTTGTATATTGAATAATATAATAATATAATCTAGGAACAATTATTTCATAACTTACTTTCAAATGCAATCTGAAGTTGCTTGTCGCTTTTAAATTACCTTTGATGGTAGCTTTACATTTGACACAATTTGCCTGGACATTATCGTGGACATTATCACTACTGATCACTGTGAAATACTTTCCAGATAAAATTAGCGGATACATCTTAGCAGTAATTTGGTTCACTCCATCGCCACCGTTGTCCGGCATCGTAGACGACTTAGATGCAGAGGGATTTTGATCATCCATCGCGACAAACTATAATTATTAATACAATTTGTATTTCTACACAGAACAAAAGCTTTGTTTTTTCCGTGAAAAAACTTAAAATAAACCGTTAAATCGTTAAGACACGCTACGACTTGACAGCTTGACATCTTAGCTTGACATTGACAATTCAACCTACATTTTTTTGCGTTTTGTTGGCCAATTTCGTTCAAAAACGTTCAGCTTAAATAACAAGTGCAGTGTTGCCAACTCTAATAGCTGCTTTACCATCATTGCACTCTCGCCTCGCACTCACACTCACGATCGCTAAATGATGTTTAAATGTATTTTAATGTTAAAATGTATTTTGAAGCCTCAAGTATTTGAAATACTAATTACAAAATACTTCGTCGTCAGGTATTTGAAATACGAATTACAAATTACATTTTAAGGAAGTAATTGAAATACAAATACCAAATACGTATTTGTATTTCAATTACGTATTTTAATTACAAGTAATTCAAATACTGCCCAACCCTGGTTAAAACGCATAACTTGGCTGTGTGGGGCATTCGTGACTCTTCGATTATAATTTCTTTGCAGAATAATTTATTTTCTGGATGTTTTAAGAATTCAGTTCGTGGATATTTTACTATTTCACATCTGCATAATTTTGTTTAGTAAGGTTCCATCTGATCCTGTTGTAGCGGCGGTTGGAGCGAAGGCTTTGCATTTCCCTCGCGCGGCCCGCCTCCTCCTTCGCTAGCATTACTGTTTCGCAGAAGGAGGAGAAGACGCCCCAGGCGTTGAGAGTCGCAGGGCGATCCCCGGCTACCGTAGGCACGGGCCTGCGGACGGCAAGTGTTGGGTGGCTCGCTGTCCGATCACCAACAGGGCCAGGTCGATGGCGCGTTGTGTTTCACGCGCGCCTCAAAGAGATGTCAGCAAAGAAGACGGGGCCCGCTAGGGCCAGAGCCTGCCAGGGTTATGGAATTTGTTCGAAAGAGTCACCGCGACCCTGGAACGCAAAGGGCTTTAGAAGGAGCACGGATGGGTTTTAGTCAGCAAGAGTCTGACTTGCCCTTCCGCTCCACCCAGAGCGGAGAAGTCATTTGATGAATTCCCATACTTAAAAAAAAAGGTTCCATCTGATCAACACGCTTCAAGGCACTGCAAGTGTCGAGTTCGATATTACCTAATAATTTTCAATGTATTGCACTTAATTCATCGGCTTTTGTTCTCTTTGGCAAGGGCCAATACTACCTACATGATATTTTACGACATACCTTTAGTTATACCATTGTTATTCTAGTGAGGCCATCTTCTTCCTACATTCTAGAAATTTCTCGATTTATTACCAAGTCCCGCTATGCTGAAAGGATTATAAATTAATATTTAATGTTGACTCTTCGTCGTAAAATACTTGGGTCGTAAGGAGATAAGCACTTTGTATACTAGGTACCTATGTCTCATTAGGTACCTTGTACAATAGGCGCATAATAGAAAGGTTGGGATGTGTTGCAGGACTCGCAGGGTAGTGATGAAAACGGAGATTTCATCAAATCCAGGTAGTTCAATTCATGAAAGATTATTCAGTAAACACTTTGTCCATACAAAAATTACAATTATTAAAATTACAATGGGCGGTAAAGCGATCTTTTACATCCAGCCTTTAGATGAATTTACTAGACAAGGAGAAAAGATGGAGACAGTCCGAGCAGGTTCATCTCCCAAGTGATTTAAAAGTCTGAGTTCCCAAGAAAACCGTTATATTTACTAATAAATAATTAAAAAGCAACTCTAGGCCCTATCAAGTATTTCTATTGCTGTCAATAACTTCCCTTTGATTTTTAATATATATGCGATATCACGGTCCGTCTTCAGTGAGCTAGATGAAGGGGCAATAAAGTTGCCTTGTATAAACAAACAACGACAAACTAAAGTCCTGCAACTTTATGTAGGTTAGGTGAATAACCGGCAATGCTTGTTATCTATATCGTTAAAAAATTAATCTCATGAAGGTGAAACTTCAAAAAACTTTTGCTCAGCGCTCACTTACGTAACCTATTTCAAGAACTCCTGTGCCAAATTTACCAATCTTCTAGCGGTTAGAAGTGAATACATTTTATAAGAAGATAGGTCCTCAAATCTATTCAACCTAATTTGTCGTCAAGGTAGTTAACTCAGTTTGACAGCAACGGTTTGGAACCTAACCGGGGGTAAACCTGGTATTGGTTAACCCAAAAAACGTTCACAGATTCCAAGCTTTTGCAAACTTTACTTCCTATTAAGATAATACTTACATGTCAAATGTAAACTTAAGAACAACAGGTTATAAAATACAAACAGGTGAACATGTCAAGCATGTTCCAATTAAGTGCTGAACGGAGGCCATAAGTCGGGGCACGTTGACGCCTCGCCAACGCCTAACGCCTCGTTTGTGCCACTGGCTCGTTTGTTGTGCACTTGTGCTACCGAATGTCGGCCTACTTTGTTTATGTTACGACCCGTCGCGTCGCGACTTTTTGATGCGTTTTGTGCACTTGTGAGTAAAGACGTCGTTTCATATTTATGAGATGCTCCAACAGCGGGATCTCTTTGAGCAGATTTAGACATTAACACCTTTTTTGGAAAATGTTGCTGTGTTGTACTCGTAAACATGAAGTGGACAAAAGATAAACTGATATTAATAGTTAAGATTCAAGAAAAACATTAATTGGATGGTCCACACCGCTCTTTCTGTGATATTTTATTGCTATATTTTGTGTCTTATTCAGTGCAAGTATGACATTAGAAATGTTCTACAATTATTTGAAAACATTGTGTGGCTGTGGATGGTCTCAAGCACTCTTTTAGCGTCATTTGATTGCTACGTTTTGTGTTGTTTTAATGTAAAGATCTCACACACTTTAGTATCATTTATAATTCCATCTTCTTAGTCGATATGTAGGTAATTATAATGTTGTGTCACTTTTTACACCGTGACTCGATCAATTATGACATAATTGACAACCCGGTAATCAGATCGATTAAAAAGTATACCGGCGATTAAGTCGTCGTTATCTTAATTACCCGTCAAAGCTGTCAATGTTCAGTAAATTGAGTAAGTTTATACTGACAATGCTATAGGTACCTACTTATAGCCTTTTTATCGTGCTTGTTGTGTGACATATCACAAAAACGTATAATAATAACAATGAATTTGCAATGACAATGGCAATGACATGGTTCTTCAGCCCTACTGGCAAATTAAGTGTCAAGATTTCCCGAGTCAGTTTCTGGAACTCAATTACGCAAATGATGATAAATTGTCAAAAGCGCATTTTATTAGGTGCTGTGATTGGTTAAATGAATTTACAACAACCAATAATAGACAATGTCAATGTCATTAAACAAGGTAAGTATTGATTACAGTTTAGGCGGATACTGAAAATATAGCTGGCAAAATGCATGACTACCTAATTTCTAGAAAACAAAAAACTTTATTTTAAAACCGTATTTATTATACTTTATGGGCGATACGTTCTGATATAGAAGAAACAATGTAATTTATGAAAGAGGAAACTTTATGTCCAGAACTAGAGTACATAGGTACGCCAGCACATCAAGCTACCTGAAACTGTCAAATTTTCCCAATCAACCTTGAACCTAATGCTTTAGCGATACAGTTAAAAATCTATTAAATAAATTTGACAGATTGTTGCAGCTTGATGTGCTGGCATCTGTAATAAACAAAAAAGTATGGAACGCTCTTTTCACAAGATATGAATGATATGATACAATCTATTGTCGCTTTTAGTAAGCGAGCGAGACCACACATTTATTTTCAATGATTTCGGGATGAATGCTCAATTCAAACCACTTTTACTATGGACTGAACTCTAAAATACGAAAAACACTCCTGTTCTCATAATTTTATCGAGTTATGCGAACGTAAATAAATTGTAAGGAACAGCAGATTTTGTTTTTCATATTTCAAAGTTGACCGCATCGTAAAAGTTGTTAGTATTCACAAGTACTTTGATCACCTTAAAGATGTAAAATTAATAAAATATCACCCCATACTTTGAAATTCAAAGACGTTCATTAGGTTAAGAAATAAATTTTAATTGTAAACAGTTACTGTCGAAAATAGGTGGCACATTATCTATGGTAAGTTTACTAGTAAGTACCTACATTTCTATGTCGTCGTTACTCGAAGATTCTTGTTGTTCTCTTCTTTGTTTGTTGTCAAAGCCCACCGTTTAACATTCCAGCTCTAATAGATGCAAACGATGCACTGTAATGATTGAGTAAATAAGTTTAACAAATCATTTCTAATAGGAGGCGTTACAATATGTTTGGCTTTCCTGTTAACCTTTAATTTACTCTCGGTCAAAGTAAACCGCAGATTAAGTGCTGGTTAGTGTCTCATTAAACGCAGTTTAACATCAATTTGTGTCGTGTTTACATAATTTGGAGGCGTGACGAAATATTTGTTTTGTTATCGAGGTATTAAAAAGTAATTTGTCAGCCGAAATGGTCGAGTCAATAAGACCTTTTTGATTTATCGGCTTAAAGCTTTTACAAAAGGTCGCCAGATGATTGGTAATCGATTTATTTATATTGAATTGTGTCAAACATCTACATTTATATAATTTTAACTACAGAGAGTCTTTAGTAAGGAAATTGTGATTCTAATCAAAATATAGGTTAAAGGTTTTCTACCTTTATGAGGTCTTTCAAAAGAGCTGGAAAATGAGTTCGAGATTAATTTCTTTTTTTAAATGAGATTTATTTGACCAGCAGTCATTGAACCGGCTGGTATTTAATTCTACGAACAATTCGATGCTCACCAATGGCAAAGTTTCCTAAGAAATTAACAGGTTCCCAATGCTGTAAATGCCCATTCAAATAAAAAGTTAATTTCAATTTTGCATAGATTTTCATTTAATACAATATTGAAATGAGATTATTATGATTTGATTTATTATTTGCTATGTCCTTTCCTTTCAAGGTTTTGAATGTAAAACCTTTGAGACGTGCAGAGGTATCTAATTGAAATGATTAATTTCTTCAAGCGGTCAACTTTATTGGTAATCTTTTGTCTGTTAAGCTTTTCAGGTTATTAATGTGTTACTGAGATAATTTAATAGCTTATGATTATGGATAACTTAGGTATACGAGGAGAGTTTTTCGTATCGAAGGGCGACGATCGAAGGAAGATCATATTTTTCTAGGGAGCAACGTTTTACACATACATAGGTATCTACGGAGAAGGTTCTACGCTGGAAGCAACCTTAGCAGCTTGCAATTCACCTTTTGGATTCAAATAGAAATAGACCTTCCGTCTCTGATCTTTGAATCTTAATTTATACCCTGAACTGGTGTTATAAATAGAAATATTAAAACTTAAAGATACTCCGTGATTTACTTCGAATCGAAATCATTCAATTATTAATTTTGTTGCAGAATAGTTTTCGTGAGTCGTTCTACAACTTAATTTTAGATGACATGTAAATAACACAAAAAGAAATGTTATCGACCTTGACCTCTGTGACCGTATCCTCTCCTATTTTTACATTTCTTCTCATAAACATTAACAGTAAATGATGACGCCAAGGTGTTTCTGACCAAAAAACATGTTTTAAATTACGCAAAAATCCCCATGAAACATAACAAACAATAAAAACTCACTGTAAGCATAACCTCCCCTTTACCACAAAGTCGGTTGGATCTGAAAATCATTTATTAGATCACATCTATCAAGCGAGTCCTCCACAGTGACACTACATTATCCTAAGATCGACTTAAGATAATCCATACATCGTCTAACGGCCTGACGTGTAATAAGGGAGCAAGACAGAAGCCTGCAACTAATGACTTGCCACTGAGTAGCGCTTAAGATAATAGCACATATGTAGTATGTACAGCTATAATACTGGCCAGGGATTCATTTACCTAACCCCTGGGGCAACTTGGAACTGTACAAACAGTGAGTTACTTTGCTTTCTGCTTTATAATAACGTTGAAAGACCTACCTACAAAAAACCGGACCAGTGCGAGTCAGTGTGGTATACACAAATAAATGTATGGCTCAGCTAAGTGATGGCGTATTCATAATCATGGTACCGCAGTGACGGCAAGACGTGCCAACATTGAGTATTGAGCGTACTTAATGTATTTAGTTGTTTAACTTAAAACCTTAAGCCCTAAACTAGTGATCATACTGAACACTACATTTCACACTCGTGCGCAAAGGGATCCGAACGCATCGTAGTTTTGAAACAAGTTACATTAAAAGCATATTCTTCTTTTAGCTTGCCCTGTAATCTGTGAGTAAATAACTATTGCCTTTTTTTTTAATTTTCTTGATGTCTTCAAGAGGAAAATTAAAGCGCATTTCCTTTCACAATGTCATAATATTAGTTGATATGTAAATGTATATAGGTATATTTGCATTTATGTATGTAGGTATATTTATGTATATTATTTGTACACGGGTTCCTACTCTCAATGCTGATCTCTCTCTATCAATAAAGGTTTGCTGGGAGAAAACTCAACTTTGTGTTAAGTTCGCCTTTGTACATGAACTTTATTATGACTGTTTTATACCTAATATAAGTTGTTTTGTTGTACAATAAAGAATTATTCATTATTATGAACAGTCGTTGCGGAAGTAAGGATTTTATAACATGAATTCTTGAGGTACAATCGCATGCGATGCCATTTGAAGGAAGGCTTCTTCCACCTAAAACTTGTGAGGTTCCACTTTTTTTAAACTGATTTCTAATTTGCATGTGTGTTAAAACCAGCCAGAATTATTTTTCTGTCAGACCGCATGCATACAATAACTACAATCAACAGTCTGAGGGGCAATTCTGGTATTTTTAAGAAGCATTCGCATCGCAAACTGACAAAAAAAACTAAAAATCCCAATTTTTTTATGTTTAATTTGCAATAACATCTTACCGATCAGCAATATTTAGCTGATCGGTAAGATGTTATTGCGAATTTAACGCCTTTACAGGATGAGAATTCGACTTCTGCTCTTGCAATACAATTTCTATCATAAACGAATAAAGAATGACTGATAGGCTCGTATCAAAAACCACTGATAGTTTTACCATTTCATTTCCCACATCAACTAAGACCTCCATCAGAAACTGCTAACACAAATCAATTTCCAAGTCTTTCTAATTCCACATTGATATCAGAAGTGGGATAAGCATTTATCTGTATGAGAGCGGACATCTGCGCGGGCGCAGGCCGATGTCACGTCACGTCAGGTTGCGGTGCGTGTGTAATCTAGACACAGTCGATTATGCTCGTCGGGGATCGAAGAGGCACACTCGCGCGCATCCACCCGTTACGTGGAGATGAATGGACATATAGATGAACACAGAAGGTTCACTATTGATGTGGACTCTTTGGGGAAGAAAGAATGCGTTGGACACCCACCAGCTAGGTAAACCGACTACCTCATCGACTAAAATGGTGTCGGGAACTGACGGGATTCAAAAGGCGTCTCTGGAAGACCCGCTATTGTGGTGTAGCTTGGGAGTGGCGTACCTATTTTCTGGATTCGATAAACTAAGTTGATTGAAAAAACTGAAAAGTTGAGCTTTGCAGGTACCAAAGCTTGTAAAAAGAGCCTCGCTAGGCCCTGGAAAGATGAATACGTCGTAAAATCTGGGGACGGAGACTATGTTATACAAACTTGTTAAGTGCATCCCAATTGACCTGTCTCCTTTTCTCCTGTCTTTATATTTTTGATCTGCGGCTTTCGGTAATGAAAAAATTTTTACATATTTTCATAATCAACTTCAAAACATTTTAAAGACCTGTGAGTAGGACTGGAGTCCTCGTTTGTTTTTCTATCGCGAAATATGTAATCATTTATGAGCTAACCTGTCGCTCTTACAGACTACCTACATCAAAAAGTGGACCTTCTTCAACCTCTCTATCCATTTCCCCTCAAGAATATGAACAGTATGAGCACAACTAATAACGACACGTAACTAAATTCAAGAGCGCAACGAATCGTTTCATTTTATGCGCACACTATTCGGATTACAAATTAATAGAACAAAATGGTAGATTGAAATGTCTGTCGAACGGATTATGCCACGTGCGGTCTTTAAGGAATTACAACAGTTTTAGATCTACAAATGTTATTGTAATCGGTGGTCATTTGAATAGATTGTATGGCCTTTTGAGGTATTTTTTACTGAAAGCTTTACTAGAAGCTTGTCTTGCTTGAAGTCTTTTTGTGGAAAAAAATATGTTTGGACAAAATGCTTAGTTCGCGAATGTTTGGATATGTTTTTATGTTATTAGGAAATGAAATGAAATGAAATACGGAGACGCTACTCATTCTAGTTATATTTTTCCAGGAATCGAAAAAGAAATACTAAAAAGGCTAGCTCTAAAATAGCACCGACAGTAGAAATAGATTTAATAATTCCAAAAAATAAACACTTTTTAGCAGTCGGATGCAGTATGAGGCGTCTATTTTAGTTCAATCACAGATTCGATGCTACCAACTGAATCAGCCTGCTTGAAAAGTGTTTTTCAAGGTCGACTTTTCATAAAAGTCATTTTTTTTATATTTTTCCTTATTGTATAGCAGCTACATAACACCACCCTGCAATATAACCACGCACGTGTGGAACACCTGTACATCGAATCCCACTCTCCAAGAAGCTGTCAAAAATCCAAGACGTAAAGAATTCCAAGTATAGCGCGCGGGTCATCGGGGCACATGTCCGAAGCCGAGGTTAAGTCTAACGATGGTCATTGTCCACTACTGCAGGCTTGACAAACACGCTCGACACGTGTTACATACGGACACTTGACGCTACAGGTTTACTGACGGACCGGCTGACATCAAATCAACGAATGGTTACTATAGCTGTTGCGTTTTCGCCTGGGAATTGCGGTCTTTGACCCACCAATTTGTTTTTGGTTCTTCATTGAAAAACAGCAAGTAAACTCGCTTAAGTCCTCAAAATTCGATGTTTCGGTCCACAAATGACTTTAGTTGTATGTCCATACTAATATCATAAAGAGGTAGTTTGTGAGGATGTCTGTGGTAATCTCTGAATCCACTGAACCGATTTTGAAAATTCGTTTTGCATACGATAGCCACATTCATGAGGAATGCTATAGGCTATACGGGAACGGGATGTGTACGTATATACGTGTACGAAGTCGCGGGCAACAGCTAGTGTATTAATAAAAATGGTGGTTTCGTAGCGTTTGTAAAGAAATACCTATGTCAAATGCCACAATTATCCTACGTTCAAAAGATGAGAGATTATTGAAAAATCAGCCTTAAATGGATCTGATCTTTCCTGTTTTACTAATAAAACAAGCATCATAGGTGGCCAAAAGCATCAAGGGGCATCAAGAGGGCAATGACCTCTATCGCCGTGCTAGAATGAAACAACCATTGTAGTGATTTTCGATTTACGCGATTCGGTTTTTGAATTTGACAGCTGAAATGTAGCCTGTAGGTAGGTATCCAAAGATGATTAGTAGGTAGTCAATCTGTGTGTGGTAGGTGTTGCTCAATAATATAATCAAGTTATGGTGTCAATCCTTTTATCTGCGGGATGTAAAGCCTCGCCTACTATTTGATTGGCTAAAAGTCCCAACTAATATTATGAATGGGTGGTAACTCTGTATTTGCGTTTGTTTGTTACATTTTCATCTTGATGATTTTTATTATAGGTACTTAGAGATAGATTGAACCTTGGTAAAGGACATAAGATACTACTTTTGACCAGGGATTGCATCCCTTTCGATGATTCCTGTCTCACGTGGCCGAAGCCGCTAGCAGAAAAGAGTATTTCTTTCAAAAAGACAGGTGCCATGAAAAATGCAAGACAGCGTCAACAATACGACAGGTTTTTTTAAAGATATTTACTACAATTTATAAATAAATAAATGTTACATCTCTGTTGCATTATCGCAACGCACTTTTCTATAAACCTTAAAGCTACAGTTTCAAAACACATGAACAAAAATATCTTATTAATAAGTATAGTAGGTACCCTATTACTGTCAAGTACCTACCTACCTGGCGACTTGAGAAGCAATATGTTAAATGAAGGTTTATTTTGTATAATAAGTGTACAATTTAAGATGTCTTCAATGCAGTAAATATTTTATGACCATAAACAGTTTAGTGGTTATAAATCTGTGTGGAGTAATGTTCCGAGTTAAACGGTAGTTTATGGTGAAGTCTTTGTAAACCGATATGTGAAATATTAAATTATTTACGAGTCATTAAATGTATTTCTTTACCTACATGGAAAAAATATCGAAAATGTTAAACATAAGTCGTAGCTATACCTACTGTCAGCATTAGATACCTAGGCTATAACAAGGCGATAATTTCCCTTGGGGAGCTGTCTCCGGCCCCCGAACTCCTTCCAGGGACCCCAATATTTAGGGCACGCCACAAAAGCGTACGTAGACCCGTTATGAGGGATTGGCTGCAGAGTCGGCATGGCACCTTTACTTTCCGTCTGACACAGGGACTATCTGGACATAGGTGCATGAATTCAGGTGGGTCAATATGGTTATGAAATGCGCAAGCACTCCAGTGCCTCGGCCAAGGAGGCACACCTAGCGGTTTTAGTAAGTACCTAGGTAAGAGTCTGATAGAACCCTGCACCCATTCCGGGGCAGAGCACATCCATGAGGATGTCCGCGCATTAATAAAAGGGTCCCACGATTTGTCAAAAACATTTTCATGTTTCATGTATTAACCAAGAATGTTATAACTAGCCTGCTAATTGGATCAGTTATTTATATCAAAGCAAGGTGCAACAACCATAAATGTCACCAAAATCTCGCCGGAGTTCACCCAAAATTGACGATCAATAAAATTAGCTGTCGTTCGCAAAGCAGTCCAAATAACATTTATCCCAAGTTTATTTCACTTTTATTAATACGACTCATCCAAACTGGTGATGCAAATTATCTGCTACTGATAAGTGATAAAATTTATACGAAATTTAGAGTCAGAATTTTATTTTTGGCACTTCTTGAAACTTGATTGGATTGTCAAACATTGCTAATTTGTCGGGGACCGAAGAGACGAAAAGAGGAGAGAGGGCAAAGCAAGAGTTGGTAGTTAAAAAGAGGAGTGTTATGACATGTTACAGCAAGAAAAATAACTAAGCATAGGTAAATAGCTATAGATAACTACAGTAGGTATTCAAAGATAGATGTCAAGTTTTTCAGACTTCCCATTAGATTTTAATTGTGATCGGAGCACTTACCCGAGGTAATTATTTAATCATAGGCAATTTTCTTCTTGAAAAAACTAATTACTTAGTCGCTGCACGATAATACTTAATTGCGAAAAAATGTAGAATGTATCGGCAATAGAAAGAGTCGCTAAGTCACGTGTGGACGCGAAATCTCGGCACCGCGGCTTCGCCATGAGAACCTCGTCGCCGCAGCACACCCAGTACAATAACAAGCCATCGACAATTGTTCTGACGTCACTCGTCACGATCAGAACAACGTTCACACGGTAACGTCTTCACATACTTTGACAGAAATAATAACTAGACGAACTGACAGCAATGATTGTTTGTATCTAATTAAAGTTTTTATATGGAAATAACTGTACTGGCTGGAGACGTTTCCTGTGAATTGATGAACTCGCATTCTTTAAGAGACCTTTTGGAAACAATTCAAACGTCTTCAGCCAGGAAAAATGAACAAAATATCATAAATCAGTGTTTACTAACCCAGGATGCTGACTGACATTTTTATGATACTGTGTTTTAGAAAAGTCAGGTGTCAGACGTCAGACCAGTGGCCCTACTATGACGTGCTAATGCCATCCAATTCCGATGATGTAAAAGGGATAGTGCTATTCGCTACGTATAGCTCCGTCTCTCTCTTAGAGCGGAAACATGATCGTTTTAAGACTTAAGTAGGGTCACTGATACTGAACTTTAATCATGCACCTGCTATAGCACCTTCACTAATTTCATTCACTACTCTGCCTCAAGCTGATTTCTAACCATTAAACAACTTATTTGTTGCCGATAGATTTGCAAAGAGATTTATTGATACTATCACCAACGCATTTATGTACATTTCTCTTTATTATCTAGTAGAAACATTGAAAGACGATTGACGAGTAACTTGCCAATGAACACCAGCTAAGCTAGTTTAATTAGACTGATGATTGATTGAGATTGCTTCCACAGTCTCCCACTGCACTGTTTCTAACACTGCGCACTGATCTTATAGTGATTGATTTGTTTTAAATCGGTAAGCAGGTAATATTTTACTCATTCAATTCAATTAACATTTCATTAAAAAAACTAATGGCGTTAGACATACCTACTATTAGATTCGCAGAAATATTTCTTGTGTTCTATCTATCTAGACCTAATGGTTTTCTACAACTAATCAAAAGATGATTACTAACTAATGATTAATAAAAGCATATTTAAATGATTTAGGTATTCGGTCTTCAACGTAATATGTTTTTCATTATTTTAGCTTCACATCTGCCATTTTGATGTCCCGAAGCTTTTAACATTTAAATCATCGACCTTACGCTCGGAGTCGGACATTAAATTGTCGATAAACTTTACGACCTCATCTTACTTTATTGATATTTTAAGGAGCAGTGGATCCAGACGCCAAATAACATATAACAGAGTGCTGTAATTAGCTGTCTACGATCAGATAAGGATATTGGTGCTGTATGGGGATAACCCGCGAGGATCCGCCCGATGACATTCGTTATTGAATTCCCTTACATTATGGCGAACGAAATCGTTCATAAAATTACCGTAAAACGCATACCGAGAAACACTCCAAAATTCTAATTTACATTACAAGTTCGTAATACGACTAAAACCAAAAAAACGAACGAAAATATTTACTTATTGACACGTACAAAATACGTGTAAGATACTGCTAAAATATGCACAAACTTGTGTTCGAACAAATGTAGCAAGCGTAAGTGTATGGACATGAACATCAGCCATACATACCTACTTCGTAGAAATAAGTGGTCCCCAAGTACAGTCGCTCAACAACTTCCACAAAAGCGTAGAGGCAGGGTTAACAAACAATTCACCGAAAACTTTACTCGGATAGTTCATACATGTCTAATGGTGCGTGGCAATCTTTGGCGAGCAAACACCACTATTTGACGATCTATGTTTGATAAACATTACAGGTCCGCAGCTTACTAGACCGAATGTCTACTATAATGGAAATTAAGAGAAATAAAAATAATACCTACCGAAGTACTTGGCACGTGTCCCTATTTACCTGCCTACGGGTTTGTGAACTCTTAGTATTATATTTGTTCGCTTCTGTGTTCTGCTGGCTTGTATCACCATTGATGTGCGTAATACCGTTTTATAATTATGATGCGCATAATTAATCGTCTGTAAAAGTTAGTGATTTGAGGAATAATGGAGAAATGTGTTTGGGAAGCGTAAATATTTATGATCTTTTGTATGGAGGTAAAGGAAAGGAACTAGTTAAAATTATTCATCGATCAATTCATAATCAGCTTTCCAATGTTCCTATGGAAATCAATGACGATATAGGTAGAGATTTAACTGCATGTAAGTACATCGCTCCTTACAGGAATCCTTGTGAAGATACATTCAAACCACCATACCACCATATCAGCCGAAAGACGCCCACTGCTGGAAATAGGCCTCCCCCAAGGGAGGTTGCCACAATCGCCACACTTGGCAGGCGGGTTGGCGATCGCAGTGTAGCTGTTGCAATGCACAGAGAATGGACAGCAGTCTTACGACACCCACGGGAAGTGATGGCATGGTGCTATTCTTTTACGTCCGACACCATACAGAACTTTAAACAAAAAACAACTAAACAGAATTTAAATACAAAAGAGATTACTCTCCAAATTCAGTTTCTAGCAGCTGTAATTTTGATCATCAAGGAATAAGAAGAAAGAAACGAAACAGAAAGTCTATAACTCAATAACATAAAGAAAGATAATGAAACGAATCGAATTGAAACATCTATTATTGCAATACTAAGTTCATTCAATGACAGTGCGTTTACGACTACAAAGACTCTAATTGTAAAAAGGATCGAATCAATAAGAAACTGCCTACTTATGAATATATTCATCGCTATGCCAAAAAAAAAATAAACAAAATATTTAGTAACAATGATAACTGCTAACTACCTGGATAATCATGTTCACATATTCGCCTACATAGGATTAACATAGAGTTACGGACTATCGGTATTAATATAGATGTTCCTATAAAACAATAAATTGTAACTATTAAATTGCTAATAACTTGAAATTATTGTTGGGTAAAAGGCGAGCTAGGAAGCAAAAAGAAAGATTGACCATAATTGGGTATTTTACTAAAAAAATCTAGGTACTTAACTAGTCCGTCAGATATATTTCCAAAAGATATTGGACACGTATTTTTTCTTTTCTCGCGTCACGCGTGTTTACGTGACGTCACGTCGCTGGTAATAATTGTACTCAATTGTACCATCATAGTGATGTCACGCGTGTTTTCAACGCACTGTACCTATCGTCTTCATTTTTTGTGAATTCAAAAATTTTTGGAAATCTATCTGATGGACTAATTAGATTTTTTTCAGTGAACTATTGTAGAATTTTATATTTTGATATCTCACATAGTGATGATACCTACACATAATGGGAGATACCAAAATCCACAATTAGGCTCCATAAAACTAAGGATACTCACCAAACACAACAGCGGTCAATTCTCAATACTGGATCTTCAGAAGCATATCTCAGTGGGGTGGCAAATATTTGCACACTTACCTATGAGCTGGGGACCGCAGCCCCGACCTAACTGTCTCAAGAGTCCTCTCTTCTCAAGGACCTCATTAGCTACGGCTGGCAAAACTCTGTTTGTTAACCATTTCAAGTGTTTGGAGAAGCCTGACTTAGATCTAAATGGAGTTTACTTTGTTATGCCTTATTTTGCTGCTTGCCTAACAAGCTTTTGTACTTGTGGTTTTGCATTTTCGTTTTTGTCGACTAGAAAAAAAAAGCTGCGTTCAAATTTAGAAATGCAGTAAAGTGCGTTAGAAAACGAAGATCGTTTTTTTCCATGTAAACAAAACACTTTTACCGGTCGCAAACACGTCAAGAGCACTACATGCAGTCCGAAATAAGTGAAATGCGCTCAAGTTTTAACAGCTTTCATGCTCACTTGAACTACATCGGCACTTACAGCCTTAAGAGCAAAATCCAGATATTAAAACAAGTCCTACTCTGTCCCGCTATTGGGTGAAAAAATAAGTCCTACATCAAACGGTATCTTTTAGAAATCACAACAAACTACAATATCATTAATAGAATAGCCATTGGAGGTTATGATAAGGCAATTTACGATATAAATGTATCCGGTCTAGTAACTCCTGACCTGATCGGTATAGTACGGTACAAGACTATAATAAATGGTGTTCAGAACCAATCAGATCATAATTATGTGGTACATCGTCACCTTGTGTGGGCAGCAACCACCTTCCCGGTGATAAATTGCTTGTAACATGATAATGACATTGCTGCTAATTTATCAAAGCATTAGGGGTCTCGGTAAAAACTAGCATAGATGATGTTCTTGTAAGCTTGTTCGTAATATGTATGCAACTTGATTCTTTGGAAGGCGGCACCGATTTATAACAGCATAAATAGATTAAGACGTTGGTGGTAGATACAATTAATTGTCAAGCGGCAAGTCATGTGATCGTTATTTTTTATATTGTGTAAGTTTAATTTAAAATAATGATGGTCGCCGTTTCAGGCTTTAAGTTTTTTCAATCAACCTGCAGTTAGGACGGTTCGACCATGCGGGTATAGTAAGTAGAAATGTTCTTGTTTGTAGGTACGAATAGGTACGAGGTAGCTTTCTTTAGAATGCTAATGTCTTATTTTTGTCCAAGACAAAACCTAGAACCTAAAAGATCCACATCTTTTTCTACCAACTCCATGAGATAAGAATAAGAATAAATTTATTAAAAAGAAAATATAGGTTACAAACTGTGTGTTATACAAGAGTGTTTAGTTTCATCATAAATTAAGCATAAAAGAATTTTCAAAGACTTCCTGCACTAGGCTAGGCCTGTTCCGCAGGAAGTTTAGGATTCCTATGCAGATTCAAATTAAATTTATATTTAGAGATATTATATATTGAGATATTTTTAAACATCACACACCTAAGAATCTAGTTCTACCCCATTAATAATTAATTAAGGTAATGGTAACAAGCAAGAATCGTATAAGGAATAGTGCAGATTAGCACTGTTTAATGAGTGCGGTGTCTCTAAGGGCCTCCCACCCAACGTGATTCGCATATAATTCACCAACATAATACTAACCAGCATTCCTTACCTTTTCAGGAAGCTCAAATTCCATCCAGCTTTGTGAAATTAGCCTTAATACGTAGTTTCTAAACGTCCCTTCGAGGTAGAAGGACTGCTTATGAATTAGAAGTCTTTTAACCCAGTAATCAATCCTCATGAGTACTGAGCTGCTACTAGGAGTAAATAATGTCTAGCAATTAACCAGTTCGACCGGCGTCAGTCCCCGGCGCCTACGGCTTTGAACGAACCTCTACAATTTTTGCGATCCTGGTAGGTACACATGGCACGCACGACCAAATTCTTGCTGCATTTAATGGCACCCTTATGACAATTATTTAAGACCTACATTCCTTTGCATTTCCTTGGTACGTTTACCAATATAATTAGATCTATAATGTGCATGTTAGTTTCTATGTGTGTATTTAGATAAACATGTGGCAGCCTCGGTAATGGCTGCAGATCAATCGTTATCTGTGCATGCGAAATCAATAGATGCATCTGCACTGGTCTGCACTGGCCGACTTCCGGAGGCGGGCCTGCTCATAATGTTACTTTGTAAAGCTCAATTTAAGTCCATTTTACATCTCGAGAGCAGTAATCTTCGCCAGTATTTTTTTTCTTGATGACGGTACTACTAGAGCCAAGATCAGAGAATTAAAAAAACAAACCTAAATTGAAAATGGTGATTGAATGAATGATGCGCTTAGTATGCCCTAGGTAGAGATCCATCGAGCTATGAGAGTTAAAGAGAGAGTGCACCTATGTTGGCTCAATGCACTATAAGTACCTTCCTAATATCGCCCGGGCCGACTGCTAGTCTCCGCTAATTTTAGCTTATGATGACCGAAATTCGGTTAAGAGAGTTTTACTAGATGCATGATCAATAAGAAATTTAAATAAGTACCTATAAAGTAGTTCGCTATCGATTTACCGACACGAATTTCTTAACTGCACTTCAAATAACCTATTTTCTTTGCATAAATAGGCGTTGTGTGCTACTTATTAGTCGCAAGCGCACGCTAAAACCACCAATCATGCGCATACGCACACTTGATCAAGCACTACGATGCATCTACATGTTCTTTCAAATGTCAGTCGCTGATGATGATAATCTCAAGCACGACATTATCAATCAGGAGCCCGATTGGCCATATTACAGCAATCATATCTACTTGTACATCAATAAATCTATGCACAAGTTATAATCAGGAATATTAAGTGGCAGTCTGCATTAAGATTAGACGCAGTGATGAAGTCCGTCGTGAGTCGTCTGTTTATAATTATTGATGCTGTATTTACTCAAATGTGAGGTTTTATTCGTGAATGTCAGGTTCTTTGGAATCAGTAGAATTAGATGCATCGAGGAATAGATTATTTAAACATAGGTATTTAAAATAGAAACCTCATGTTAAATCTAACCTTTCATAAATTTCTCTGGGTCGTCTAGCTATTGAGGTTCATGTCTTTCATGACCTTCATGTCCAAACAAAATTTAAAGATGTCAAGACAAGAAATTAATACAAGCATCGATACTTATTTAAACAATAAAAAGGTATCGTTAACTAAACCCCCATGTCTCATGCGAAGATCGAAAACCAATCAATCTGCTTAACCTTTTTCCAACTATGTTGGAGCCGGCTTTCAGTCTAACCCAGCCGTACTCAACCTTTTTTCGCTCTGGGCCACATTGCGCTTCAACTACTGTCATGATGGGCCCTAATAACCTGCAGTAAAATAAAATTCTACATATTTTAATAATATCTACATAAATGGGACTTGTATTTGTGACAAAAGGACCGTTTCATATGGCATAGGCCAACTTTTTCACGTTGATAGTGTATAAGGAATAGTCTCAGCACATCGTCAAGGAGTTAATCAGTACAGTATAGATACATACACATTGATATACTGACTAAATATAACATCAATAATGTTCTAGGCTACAGGGCCACACGGAAAAGCTTGGCGGGCCACATGCGGCCCGCGGGCCGCATGTTGAGTATAGCTGGTCTAACCGGATGCAGCTAGTAACTGGGTAACACGATACGGTTTGCAAAACCATGTTTTTTTATTTTCCAATATAAGAACCGTTTCCTCGTTATTAATTCTTTGCCTCCCCGAGATTCCATTGTAGGCCAGCGAAGTATTTGCCCTCAAACTATTCATCTTTAAAGCCACAAACCGACAGTGCTTTACTAAAACGATGACGAACAGTAAAATATAAATGAAACCTGCGGCGTATTGGTTACCTATCGCCAAATATCTAGCCTCTAATACAATAGACTATTTACTGAGCTCAAGTCAAACGCTCTCTGGTATTGAATATTGAAATACGGTATAGGTACCTACGGTTAGTAGACTTAACTGGCCCCAACCCCCAGGTTCCCCATGGATATCTGTCGTGATAAGGATATTGAAATGGGTTTGCACATGCTAGAACTGGTACAGACGCCAGCACATCAAGCTACCCGAAACTAAAATTTTGCCAATCATCCTTTAACCTAATACCACAGTAGATAAATATACAGTAAAACATCTTCATACAAACGTGCCGCTCTCGGTTTGAATGTGTGCGTGCGCGCCGTGCGCCATGTCGGCACGCGATTTCACGCACACGCTAGCATAATATATGGGTTAATAAGGTGGCGGCAGTGCGGGCTGTGCAGCGCGACTGTGAGCACGCGCGTACGCTACATGACCGCTTGCGTTCGTCAACTCTCGCCGGCGCGGGCGGCGGACACTTGTCGTAAATTACGAGTATCATGACTTCAAAAAGAGGAAAAAAATATTGTAGTGTTTTCGGGTGCCTCAATAATGATTTCGCAAACCCGGACTTATCATTCTTCATACTTCCTACTCAACCAGAAATGTAAGTACCTACTTATACTTAAATATTATTAGAAAATATGGTATTGTATTGTTTATTTCACAGTTTATTTGCTTTATTAAGAGCGTAGCCGAGTCGCATTTTTCTGAATACTATGTTTAGAGCTAAAGTTTATTTTAAGAAGTCTAGTTTTACTATAAAATAGAGGATTGAGTACGAAACATCGTTTTGGTAAACATATTTTTCGCGTAGGTATAGTTGTAATAAGGACAATTTCACAATAATTAATAAATAATAATAAAGCGTTCCGGACGTGCAGAAACAGGAGAAAAATTTTCTCGGTATCAAATTTGTAACTTAGTATAATAAATGTTATGTGAATAAAAGCTTTTTATTTTTACTAAATTTATAAATTGGTAAAATATTCAATCATAATATGCTTTTTATTTTATAAATTTAGATCAAGTGCTGCTTGTTCGAAAATATTAACTAAAAGTAAAAGTGACAACCCTGGGTATCAACGCAAGAGTAGGCTAATAACTCGGCGGGCGGCCTTAGATAACCTACTGTATATTTATCTACTGTGCTAATACTCTAGCGATAAAGTTGAAAATCTATTAAAGAAATTTGACAGATTGGTGTAGCTTGATGCGCTGGCGTCTGTACCTACCGTATGGTTCTAAATAATAAAAAAAAAGTTTAAATGAATTAATTCCAGAGCAGGCCCCACAAAGTCATTCATAATGACAAAGAAACCTACCTACCGAGAATTGCATTATTCTAAATGTTAGCATTAGTGCAAGGGCAAACACTAATTTCCGTTACAAATATGTAGGTAGGTAGACTGTTCTGAAGTACCAGAAAACCCATCAGACGAAAATAATTATCTGAAAGCAGCAAAGGTTCGCAGCGAAACCTATTAGCGCGCAGGGATGGATCACAACAATAAATCGACATCTGTCTAATGGACATACGAGTGTCCATATTTCAACCTTCAATGTTAATATGTTACGAACTGATATTCTGAGAAATGATTGACTGCGAAGTCGGAAACCAGCTTAAATCGACAAAGTGGGTGTCTCTTCGTCCGGACCCACCGCTGAGCGAGTTTGTCAGCGTCATTAGATCCTAACAGTGTCACTTCAATAATACAATAATACCGTTTTCTCAGTTTTAAGTGCGATTTTGTCGGACAGTTAAATAAACACCTACCTATAGCTGGTCGTGCGGAAACACAGAATTACGGAGACTCGAAGAGTCAACAGTATTGACGCGTGCCAACAGACGCGGATGAAAAGTAAAGCAAATATGTACAGCATCGAGTTTTATGGATCGCTACAGTTGTGTAGTGACTTAACAGAGAAATTTTACACACGTAGGTAAACTTGAGACTTGGTAACACAGCTATAAAATGACGCTTCTATCCAATATTTATGAGATTCACAGTTAATTGACACCGGGTTGCGACATGGGTTTTCGAATTACCAATCGAATGGTTATTTGTTTTCACGTTATGTGTTTTCAGTTATAATTTGACTCTTGAGTTATTTCTCCACTACAATCAAACAACATGGCCAAAACCCAAGATCAGGGTCCAAGGAACTTATACATACCTAACACTAGGTACCTATACCAAAATACTAAGGTAAGAAACGATTTGTTCCGGATTCTACAAAGTTGACAAAGTTCGCCTAATTTTTATTTTTCCGTGTTCACCCCACTTTTCGTTTCTTTTTCGCCGCGTTTATCATTTGTTTCGTTTAGCCAGTATACTATAGTAGTCTTTGGTTTCGTTCATTTGATTATTTAAGTTCTGTTTCGACCCTCTTTTGTTCCTTTTTCGCCTTGTTTTGTTTTGTATGAAGAGCTATCCTTATAAAATAGTCAGTTCGAAAAATATCTTTGATTACCCGACTGTAAATAGGATTTAATATATTTGTCTAGCGTATCTACAGTATGTACTCCAGAATCTAGACTAGGTAGATATTTTAAACCGACGTCAAAAAAACGAGGTGTTTCTCAATTCGACTGTTTTTTTACCTAAGTACCTTTTTCGTAAATTAAATTTAAAATTACCTCGAAACGTACTTAGTCTTCATATAACAGGCGCTCTTAATAATCTCGGTATCATAAACGAACCAACACTATAGAGGAAATCATGTGAACTGAGTGAAACTGAACACTAAACAATGCACTTGAATTTTTGCACCGATGCGTAAGCTTTCACCACTCTACTGTATACTCTGTTATACACCTATGTATTTCATCTCGTTTCGATTCACTATTTTCACTAAATTGCTCTCATTCGTACGTCATGTTACGATTTTTTTGTAACACTGCGTAGGTTCGTTTCGTTTCACAACAAACTCGTTACCTCTGCCAAAAATGAAAACGTTTTTACCCGACTGCCCCATAAGTTGATGTTTTTCTGATCAATTCTGGGCAAATTCCAAAACAAAAATCGCCGACGTCACACAAAAAGCAGCCAAACTAAAGTGGGACTGGGCCGGCCACGTCTGCCATATGTCGAATGGTTCATGGGCTAAAGCAACCACAATGTGGGTCCCAGAAAATGCCCGACGACATCGCGGGAGACCCAGGCGAAGATGGCGGGACGAGCTTGACGCCTATCGGCCAGATTGGTCCACACTTGCCCAAAGCCGGGAGGAATGGAAGGAAGAAAGGGAGGCCTTTGCCCTGCAGTGGGACACAATTGGCTAAAATAAATAAAAAAAAATCTGAGCAAACCTAAGTAACAATACAAAAACTATGATTTGATTGGCAAGGATGGGACAAGAATTTCAATGTCGACGAAAACGTCAGTAAGGATAAAAGCAAGTTGAAGTAAAAGCAAGATACTTTTTAAGTGTCCGTACCCAAAGGGTAAAACGGGACCCTGTTACTAAGACTTCGCTGTTCGTCTGTCACCAGGCTGTATCTCATGAACCGTGATAGTTAGACAGTTGAAGTTTTCACAGATGATGTATTTCTGTTGCCGCTATAACCAAAAATATATTATTATAATATTTAAGCCGCTATAATGTTTAAGGGGGCTCCCATACAATAGAAATGATTTGCCGTTTTATAGATAATGGTATGGAACCCTTCATGCGCGAGTCTTACTCGCACTCGCACTTGGCCGGTTTTTTTTTCTCAACCTGCATTGTCCATTCGTCCCACTGCCGTGAAACGGTCTCCCCATAGTTTTCCACTCTTCTCGGTGTTACGCCTTCCGTGGCAAGCAAACGAAGGATTAGAATAATAATATTAGTTAGTACCTCCTTGCAGCTATAACTACCATTAATGACGGACGGACATACGCACCAAGGCCCACCTGTCTGCAGGTAGATAACCTAACCTACCTCCTCAAAGCACTTCATTTCATTAAAGGTTTACTACACCACGGAAACGTAGAACTTGTTATTAAGTCTTAAAGTTATGATTTCCTTCGCAAGGTGTTGCAAGGGACGTGAGTCAGTTGGGTTAAGAAACAGACGAGACAGCGCAAACTTACGCTTCGATCCTGAAAATCAGGGTAAAAACGCAAATGTCTCAACTTGTGACCGCCCCTGCTGATGCTGACATGACAATGACCTACTGAATATATATATTTTTTTATTAAGATACTTTGCCCCACACTAGGATTTCTCCTGTATCGTGTGTGCGTTTACAAACATACAAAGTCACATACCTACACAAACAGCCAGACCCGGATCAACTATCTGTAGGCCATAAAAATAATTGTTCCGTGCGGGAATCGAACCCGCAACACGCAGTGCAGCAGTCAATCGCTCAACCACTGCGCCAATCGTGCCGTCCCACGCAAAATGCTCTCCATGATGGTGAGAACCATATCAAAATCTACCATGTAGTTTAGAATATCTAAACGGTCAATGAAACATCCACAAAAAAGTCCTTTTTAAGGTTCCGTAGTCAACAAGGAACCCTTATAGTTTCGCCGTGTCCGTTTCATGGCAGTAGCATGTACCTATAACGAATTTAAAAGGACAACCAACCTATAAAATGCACTTAGAGAAGAAAAATTTTGTACAAATTCTATTGAAAATTAGTTAAGGAGATAAAGTTTTTTTATTTTTTTTTATTTATCATTATAACCAACTTGAATTAACAGTTTAAAAAACACACAAACAAGTTATAGGTCTGTCCAAAACAAAATTGAAATATTATTAAAAAAAAAAAACAAAACATATAGGTATAATCACTATTAACAAAACCTGGCAAATTTAGGCAAAAAGTTGTTACTTCCTAGAATTCAAATTCAAAAAAGCACCATTCTAAGTCGGCAATTGTGACGTGCAACTACGAAACCCTACACTGCGCGTGGCCTGAAACGCACTGGGCCGGTTTTTATTTATATTTCTTTAAGCTCTTCTTCCTAAATTAAATAGAAAAACTAAATAATTGTTGTTTGTTAGTCTCGCTAAAACTGAAAAACGGCTTGACCGATTTCTATTTTGTGTTTGTTATCTTTAGGACAAGGTTTGTTCGAAAGAAAATTTAAAAAAAATGCGCTTTTGCGAAGCCGGGGCGAGTCATTAGTATTATACATCTATAATGGTCGGTACAAAACCATTATAGATGTATGTTCACCTACGTGTAATTCCTCCTCAACGGTTGGACCGACTTTTTGAGTGTGTTTAAGTGCTTGGGATGGTTTAGATTCACAATGGGACCAAGATGGTATGGCAATCGGATTCTTAAATTATTTTTCTAATGAAAAGCCAACGTTCGAGCTCTGCGTCATCAGCATCACTATAGATAGTTTATGATATGATATAAAATTAGTTCACCCCTGTACATAGGTATTTGTGTGCGTTAAGCCTTAAATGTCTTATGTTTGGTTATAGTTTCCTCCACCAGTTGTAATTCTTGTCTTCAATATGTTAAAGTTCTTGTTCTCTCCACCAGGTGGAGCTAGCGATGCGGGAGGCGTGCGGGCGCGCGGATGGTGGCGGCGGGGGGTAGCATGGCCGCCACGCTGCTGCTGCTGCTCGTCACGGCAGCGGCCGGCGCGCGCCTCGGGGAGCTGGCGCGCCGGGACACTGGAGACATCTTCACTATTACCGGTCAGTTTTCCTTCTTCGATTCGATAACATAGGAATGTCCCCTAGCTGAGGCAGAGAACGTCGACAGTAGATCTCTATTGGTCTTGAGCTTCACGCTTCACTTCGCTCCACGTCATTCCGATGCTCGTCGCTTCTGCCAATTCGGTGCGTCGTCTTCCTTTTCCCTTTGAGTATCCCAGTCCAAGGCCTGTTTATGAATATGATCGGAATGCCTCTGGAGCCTGTGATCAATCTATGTATCTCCACTTACGACACTTATTTCGGGTATATCAAAATGTTATTGGCTTGATAAAGCGAGTGAAAAAAAGCCACTGTGGAGCCAAAATGGAACCTCATTTTGACACCACGCTCCAAGCGACCGAACGCAGAGTCACCAGAACGCATTACAGCATTGATGTAGTTACAAAATCACAGCTCGCCGATTCTAAACGTAGCAAGCCTGCTCATTTACTGACACTGATTATAATTTTATAAACAAAGCCGTCGTTAAGCTTTTAAATTATATCGGCTTCAAGTATGTCCTTTCCTCACTATAAAATTAAATACGATTCTATTACCAGTGGCCATAACGTAGTTTTATGAGATTAGCTCGTAAATACATGACTTAGTTGCAGTGCTAACAATCCAAGGTGCCTAGTTTTCTATGGGGCTCTATCTGGTGACTGGTCTTTAACACCAGCTGCTAAGAGTAGCTAGGTACCTAGTTATTAAATATGCCACTGGCAAGAAACTTTTAAATTAATTTGTGTTTTTTTTTTGTGGATTCCTGCTGATTCTATAAAACATGATTTTTAATTTTCAGGAGATAAGTGCACCGCGGCTCAATGCGCGGAGCACGGAGCCGGCGCGCGCGCACCGGACGCGAGCGGCGAGTGCGCGTGCGCGTGCCCGCAGCGCGCGCCGCTCTTTAGAGAGGATCGAGAGCTGTGCGTCGATGATCTGCCAGGTAATTACGAGAGTAGTGGAATGAATGAAGAAGGTTCACTTTTTACAAACTACAGCCAACAACCCAACTTTCCCATCTAATTTAGGAGCTATCTAGTTATATAGCTCTCGAACATGCCTTCGATAGTGTCTTCTTAGGCTCATCGATGATCCCAAATTACATCATTAGATATAAGAGTTTAGAACCAGAAAGCAGCCAGGCGGCAGTTTTAGAATTAACCTCGCAAAGGTCTTATAATTGAGTGTTACTGCTCAGAGAGCACGGCAAGAGGAATTGTGGCAATGACAATTCCTCTTGGCACACTAAAAATGGTGTAAACACAAAAAAAAAACCATGGCTCAAGCTCCACACCCTTGAGAGCAAAAAATAGCAAAAAAGTCTCGCCTAATTGCTAATAGTCTTGCCTAATAGTCTGTCTATATAGTTGTTTGTCACCTTAGGAGTGAACCTTCGCACCCATTTTTAGAAATCTCTCATCTCGGGACGCTTTCAACGATCGTCTCCTTTTAGACTAACCTACTTTTTGAAAAATCTGTCTACCACCTACATGACATTTATCTCAGAGCTAAGTGCGAGCTAAAATTTATTACAGTAATGTTAGACGTGCATTAGGTACCCAGAAACAGTTTTAGAATCGTAAGTGTCGAACCAGATTCCGGTTTACCGTCATGCAACGTGCTAAACTATTAAGTGGAAGAGATCTTTGGCCAACACTTAGAAGTTTTTGCCTTACAAAGGGGCCTCTGAGCAGAGAAAGCAAGCTTCTTTGGCGCGTAGGGCGGCGAATCATGCCTTGAATCTATTTTCGTTACTAATCACTTTTGGATAAAGCACATTACCTACTTTATGGCATGCGCGTGCAGTAGGCTACAGTAAGGGTAGGCCAGCCCATACACAATGCCAAAAAAAAATCGTTTTTTTTTTTTTTTGAATTATGAATAATGTGGTGAGTATTTTTTTGGCACTATGTATGGGCTGGCCTACCCTTACTGAAGCCTACTGCACGCCCATGCTTTTTGGTGTGTCAAAATAAATAAGACCTTAGACTTGTTCAGTTTTGCAGTTTCCTATTTTTATTTTTAACCTAATCTTTAACAAACAAAAAAACAAGTTTTAACGAATCAGCAGTTGCAATATTAGTTGCAAAACTGTTAAGTTCAGTTGAACGTACACTTCTGCTAGATCATTGCCAAAGAATAGATAGCGCTACCGTTCAATGTTACATTTTCGAAATCTCGAACATCGCTTTCTTAATGATGATTCAGGTTTACGCTTTTGCAATTTGCAATATTGGACCAAACTATAAATTAGTTTATAAATATGCATTAGATGCACATTCCTTGTTTATTAGCTCGTTTACCTTGTAAAATTTAATAACAAATTCACAAGTCTATATCGATTCAATTTTAAGTACTTAATCCGATTATTTAGGAGATTGCTTTGGAAGCCGATTTTATCTCATATCTGACTAACTGATGATATGCCATAAATATTTGAATTAATCGACACAGCACAATATCACTTCACTATCACTACATATTATAAAACAAAGTCCTTCGCGCATCTGTCTGTCTGTCTGTTCGCGATAACCTCAAAAACTCCTTAACGGATTTTCATGCGGTTTCTACCAATGGATGGGGTAATTCATGAGGAAGGTTTTGGTGTATTATTCGTCTCGAAATACCTACGGGAACGGGAAAAATGAGATATGCGCGTACGAAGTCGCGGGCAAAAGCTAGTTATTAAAGCTAGCTAGTTATTAAATATTGTCGATGTTTTTGTCTAAAACAAGAATTATTTCTCGGTGTAAAAGTATCAATGGGGACGATATCAGTTTTTACTGTTTAGGAATCTATATAATGGGCCAATCTTACATACCAACATAATAAAAAGAAAAATTATAAGCCCGTGGGAGTATGCAACAAAGTGGCGTGCTTTTCAATGGCAATGTTATGTTGGTACCTCCTGTGGGAAATGACTCCACAAAAACAATCGAATAGCTTTCCATTTTCCTTGCTTTTAATTAAATAAATAGTGATCTCGCATTTGAATAGAGTCATTTTTTCGATGTTATCTTGAAATATTACTTACTTAGTAAAACGTTTGATTATTGTTTTGTTCGTTATATACTAATAATAGTATAAAGAGGGAAGATTTTGTGTTTGTTTGTTTGTACTAAATAGGCTCGGAAGGTACTGGACCGATTTTCACCAATAGAAAGCTAAATTATCAGGAAGTAACATAGGCTAAACTTTATTTTAAAAAAATAGAGATCCTTACGAAAATTGCAATAATGTAACACAAGTAGCAAAATTTTGCATAATAAATTCATTATTTGGCCTGTGCTGAGAAAACTATTAATGATACATAAAAATAATATACCTACTACATAAAAAGTACCTACTCATTATTACCTATAAAAAATTCCACGAGGATATATGTGTAACTAAGTATTATGGTTACGTCGCAATTACGGTTTTTTTTTTTCAAATTATTCAAAAAAACCCGGGTGGAACGGAATAGTGGCGATTTTGGTATCAGATTTCACTTGAAATTTTTCAAATCGAATCTTTCGTTTAAAAGTTGCGACGGGTATAAAAATGTTCTAAGTAAGAAAAATGTTGCGGTTTGAGCGAACTGGGGAGAATCTCAATGCTTGGTCCGACGCAGTTGAACAGCGTTTATTCGAAAATAAACCCCTAAAGGGATGATGAAGATTTTAGGAGAACATTATTGCTTGCTTCAATTTTCGTGGAAATTGGTATGAACAAACTAAAAGTGGGATAATTGAAACAGATCTAACACTTTTTGCATTTTCTAAATATGGACTTAATTGGAAGTAGGTAAGGTTGTAATATTTTACTATAACTGATAAAATATGATGGACTACTTAAGAAGTGTTTCTACTGACCACTGGTTGAAGAGATGTTTTTTACTGTTGGAAACATAATAATATCTCCTTCTTTTATTCGAACGAAGACTGCACTGCATTGCTCGCTCACTCAAAAGTCTGGCTGATGGTGGTGCATGCGTTGGATCATTTGGCTCCCTTCAAAATGGTTGAGCCGAATGGTGCTGGCGCATGCGTCATGTTCGTGAACGGGCGCCGTCAGCTTGGACTGGTCATTTCTGGGCGGCCACGGTTTTTATCACTCCGGACGCTTTTATCCTGCACGTCTTTTACATCGTTTTCACATATACAAATGTATGATTTCAACATTAATGATGTAACCATAACTTTGTAAAAAAATATTATTTTTAAAAGAGGTTCCTGCACGTTCTTTTCCATAGAGATCTACGCTTTGGAACGTGCAAAAAGCTTCATCTTTTTGACCGACCGACCTTGACGATTCAAAAGTGCCTGTAAATGGTCTAATTGAAATAAATCCTTTGAGTCTGAGTCTATTGCTACACTATCTGTGTGTGTTTCTACTCGACAGTGGTAAGCACGGAAACGGTAGCCCTCATACCTTCGAAATTTGATAGGTATATCTATTCTCGGCATAATTTCACTTTATAACATGTCGAAGTCCGTAATTACACTTTGGATTCGAACCCTAAATAACTTCGGAGCATCGCGTGATAACTAACGCATTTAGCGACACTTACGTTGTAAATGGGAGGGGCCCAAATATACGATGTTAATAACACACCGGATTATCGGAAGCTTAAATTATTGAATGGTATGGTATTAGTCTTAAGTCCTTTACAAATGAGACGCCCAATAAAATGTTACGAATGGTAGTCCCTGATCATGTGATTCCGTCCAATAATGAATTCTATAAACATCTATTTGTATTGAGATTCAAAACGACCGTTTTTTTCGAAATATATAATTCAAAGTGTACTGTAAAGTGAATTGTAATACTTCAAAGTTCGTTACATAATACGTCAAAAGCTAGTGCACGGTTTAACTTGGATTGATGAATAGTTTCCTATGGAGAAAAAAAGGCAAGAACCAGACCGAGATTGGGAACTTTTAACAATTTTTGCTGCCATTTCTAAGCTTCTTTTATAGACAAATCTTCACAGCTTGTTTCATACAAATATTTTGTTTTTCAGAATGTTCGTTAGCCACGTTTGGGACCGGCAGCGCAGTACAACGAATACCGTTCGTTTATTTGCCGCTGAAAGGACAGATAATACACCCGTCAAGGGAGATTACTTTCCAAAGTGAGTGTTTCAATCATCACTTTTACACTTGATCACAATACAACTAATTTAGATTTAATCTAAATATGACCAGTTTTGCCACGATTGGCCGTTTTTTTATTTTTTTTTATTTAGGTATTTGTTTTACTCCCCAGATGTTAAAACACCGATATGTGCGGTATCAGGCGCTCAATTTCTCACAAGGAAAGGCTTCCTCGATCTTCGGAACACTTTGGATGCTGATGTCCCTTTTAATTTATTCCGTGATGAAGGCAGGACATTTCTGCAGGTAAACTTTTTATAAAAATATCTACGAATACTAGAGATCGCCCAGTGATTCAAATTTAACCTTAGTCCTTAATTCATTGAAAATGTACTTTACTCCACATAAACTTTATGTCTTAAAAGGGCTATAAAGTTTTCTCTTCACGTAATAAACATAGATGTTTATATTGTATAGCCATCTAATTTGCAATTTAGCAATACTTATCATGTGTTATTCTCAGTGGAGCGGAGAGAACGATGTGCGTGCAAGAATGACCGGACGAGTAATGGTGGTCCGATTGCTGTGTCGCGACGTCGCCGCCACGCCCACGTCGCCGCTTGATTTGCGAGGAGTGTTCACACCATGCGTCGCCTTCAGGGTGCAAGGAACTCCACCGAAACCGTATTCTAGTATGTATTACAACTTTAGCTCCCATTTCGAACTACTTCTAGTTTCAATCTTAACTAGGTAATTATGTCTCGTTTTCAGATATAACAGAAGTCCAGTTCGCCCCAAACGCGCAAACATCAGGCTCGACCAGCACGTCAGGTCTCACAGTCTCTGAGTACGTGGCTATCGGCATCAGCTCTCTACTTCTCGGTCTCATCTATGTTGCATCAGTTTTCCTATTCCTACACATTCGGAAACGTCGAAAGGCAATGTCTGATGAAGACGGTAACAGAAGACCGAAAACACTCAAAAAGAAAGATGGGTCTGTGATTACTGAACGAGACATCGTTCGAGTAAACAACGAACGAATTCAAACTCTGCCTAATGCGATGGGTCAAGATGATGGAGTTATTAAAAAGAACCCATTATTGAACATCAGTAGGCAACATCACGAAAATAAAAACTTTCCCAGCGATTCAGGAAGCAATATATCTGATTCAGATGATTTTGGTGACAGTGCACGCAGTGACGACAATTTGTACAATGTAAGTATTACAACTAATTGAACTGTCAACATTGAACTTTATCGAGACAGAAATTAACTAAGAACATTAAGATGTATGAAAATATGTTTCCAGAATCAAACCACTTCGGCTGTAATCCATCAGCACTATGGTGATTTCAAAGTGAATAAAAATGATAATTCAGAAGTAAGTCATCGAGATGAGTCAGGCATTGAAAGGCTTCCGGACGAACATGTGTCAATTGTAGAAACACAAGATGATAGAGAAATAGCGAGACCAGTCGGCACAACACGGAGGAAATTATACTTCAATCCAGCTTATTTTGAACCACACCTAATGGCGGTAAGTGCACAATATATTCTTCTCTGTACTTAAGCAATTTTGCTGTATGCCAATTAAACTATATTACTGATTTTTGCAGGAACCTCCAGCTGCTGCTTTAGAATTTTTGGTCAAAATTAGAGAAGTGATCGCAATAGCGAAACACAAAATGGCAGCCAAACGTTTCCAACCAATTCTGAACCAAATACCCGAAGAAGAAACTTTTCCGTCAAATGGCAATAGCATAGATATGTATCTTAGCATGGGAAGCGTAAGAAGTGGCAGTGTTGTTAGTCTGAAAAGAGAAAACAGTAGAAAGAAAAATTGCATAGGCTGTCCAGGTTGTAAGATTGACGGTGACAATGATATCCAAAAAATTGCGAAGTACAATATCCCAGCCTGTGTAAACTGCCTTAGCAACAAAGGAGATAAGCAAAATAGTATACGTAAGTGGTTGGAAAACATTCCCACGGCTAAACAACACTCGTACAACGACTTTTTACCAACAAATCAAAACAGTTTAGCAGAATCACTATTATCGCTTCCTCTGAGTGAAAGTCGGCGAAAAGTCAGGAAGCAAAACAGTTTTTCAAGCTCTAACTCAATGTATTTGACAGACAATTTTTCAGTACCCAAAAAGTCATCAACTTTATCTGTTCGATCGGAACCTACGATGAGAAACTATAATTTACCACTGCCTGAATTTGAAAACCTAGATTGCCAACGCGTTGATTTTAATTTGTATTGTCAAACTGTGGGTCGTGTAGATGATATTAGACCTATTGGTCTGAATGATTACCGCTCTTCAAGTATTCGGAATGCCGTACAAAATCCAAGAATATCGAAACCTTTTACTAATAAAAATGCACTACCCGATATGGTAAACGAAGCCATAGTTCTCGATCATTGTACAAAATCTTACAACCAGAGTAGTTCAGATGATGAAAGGCTGAGTAATAGAAACTCTACTATTCCTATTCCAAGTCCATATACAAGAAACACTTCTGAGAGCCCTTCAGGACATGATTACGAAACTGACAGCTTAGAAAGAAGTACCAACAAAAAGGGCTTGTCTACACCGACTGATTACCCTGACGTGCCTTCATCACAGGCTAGTCCAAGTTTGAGTAGTGCATTACCGTTAGAAGAAGAACTTACAATGAGGAATGCAGTTTACAAAATTCATTCTAGCAGCAACAGCAACACTCCGTCACCACATCGAGAGGTTTGCATAGATAATCATTATGAAACAATAGAGACAAACCAGCCACCACCGTTTGAAACACCAAAAGCTAGTTTAGTCAGTGAAGTTTATGTGAATAATACGTACAACTTTGGAAGTACCCCAACATCACCTAGTGGCTCAGATTGTTCCATGGGAAGCCGAAGATTGGTGACTACTATAAACGATGCTGAATTAAAGCCCGGTTGCTTAACAATAGAAGTGAAAGATCCCCCTGAGAATTACATAAAAATACATGAGTCGGACGGTTTTGAACCAGATACTTTAGACAGAAAGCACCCAAAACATAAGGAAGCTACTGACACACAGTTTAGCAGAAAAGATTTAATAAAACATATTGACAAAGAAGAAAGTCCACCGATTCAACAACGTATACAATTAAGAAGTAGTGGAACTTTCCAGAAAACGGGTGACAAAGTGGAGTATGCGGCTAAATTTAACAGTCTCAGGCATGAATATGAACAGCGCAAGCACGGTTATGAACGTCCAAAATTGACTACAGGAATTTATAGCGGTTCCAAAAGTCTAGAAGACACCACAGATGACACTTTGCAAGAAGCCGAAGAATGGACGACAGAAGAAGGTCGAATACTGACGCTAGAATTAAGGCACTCTAAAAGACAGCGGCAAAGCACTCCCCCAACAATTAAACAACTAAAAAACCTAGCACGACCCGATGTATTGCCACCGTTGCCACCTACAGATGAAGATCCCATATATGAGCAACCCATTTTTCCGCCAAGGAAAGTTGAAACGGATAGAGAACCAATTAATGAAATTCATCCAAAAAACGTGACTGGCAGAAGCCTCAGTCCGAGGTTATTTACGAAGAATATGACTATTGACTCACACGATAGTTCTATAATTCCTGAATCACACTATGGGCCTTCCTGCAGTCCAATGAGAGCTTCTGTCGAATCACAATCCTCGGAATATGAAAACATGGAGTCCGTGAGCGGTACAGTTAGAAAAGCGGGCGACTTGAGCAAGAATTTGATGAGAAAGCGGTCAGGGAGGAGTTGTAATATAAACACAGATACTTTCGTTAAAGGGCCAAAGTTAGACGTACATTCTAAGGCACGTTTTCGAAGAAAGAAAGGTTTTAATATACAGGACTCAGGGTATTTGAGCAGTGATTCAACGTCTTCAAGGCAAGTGCCAAGGAAATTAGTGATTGCTAAAATAGTGAGTTGTAGTGAAAGTGACGATACTGAAAACGAAGCCAGGAGTGAATCTGGTGCTGAAAGTATAGAGACACATTCTGTTTACTTCGATAACTTTCGGAAAATGCAAACTGAAGTTGAGGACGATTTGAGTTTCAGTAGTAAAAGTTTTAGTGACGTTAACGGAAAGTTTAAGCATTCCGATGACTGTTTTTAACGAATTCCTATTAATTTTAGTCGTGGTGCAATATAGTATACTAAGGTAGAAAATGACCAATGTGCAATATCAAGTGCAATACGTGAAGTGGTTTTAGTTTTAAATAGGTAAGTTCCGGAATGAATCATGGATTAATTTTACATACCTAGAAGAAAAATCTTTATAAAGTCAGGGAAATTAATAGTTTATAACGTTTGGCAGTCTTTTTATTTCGCGCCTTCATTAAGTTTGAAACTTTCTCACTGTCAGATGACCAACAGATTTTGTCATTTTATGACATGGCAATCAACATTAAGGCGATAATTTCTACTGCTACTATTTAGTTATTTGTACATTTTCTTGTTATTCTTAATGATTAAACCAATGTTTATACTTTCATAGAAACAATACGTATTACGTTTAGTATTTAAGTTGTGTAAAACACGCTAGAAAATGAAATGAAAATAATTAGTATCTAAAAAAATCTATATTAAAAGTACCTCTTACAAGCATCGATTTTATTTATCATAAGGACATAATATAATTAGTAAAATAGAGAGGCCGGACGTGCAATGCAAGAATAGAATAGTTAAAGTATAATTTAATATTATTTGTTATCCAATGTACAGTGTATGAAGATTTTATTTCTAAGTTAATACAGGGTGACTTTTAGTTAATTGGAATCTTTAAGAGGGTGAGAGTATTCATGAATATAGTTATTTTTCTAGAGGGCAAAAAAAAAACATTATATCGCGAATAAAGTGTTCCCTATATTTTGTCTAATTAGGCGAACGTAAATGTACTGAGTAGCTGATTTTATTTTTCTATTTCATATTTTTATATCACAAAGTTGATTCCATACTGCCCAGTTTCTCGAACGAAAATTGTAATAAAAATAATTGTGACAAATTGTCAATCACGCGTTATCGCGTATTTCGCGGTTGAATGAGTTTACAACAGCCAATCGCATCACTTGACTTTCGTTTGATTTGTGACAGGTCGATATGTTTCACTCCCAGAAAGATGTGCAATAAATTAAAAATCACCTTGTATATTTAGCTATGTTTTAGGTTATATGCGAAGAGTCAGGCAGCAACGAAAAGCTTCCTAGTACCTGACAGTATAGTGCTCCAGAGAGGGTAGCAATAAATACATCCTCTCCGTCGAATTTCAAGAGCACGAATATTATGGTTGTGGTCAAATATTGACGTTAGTTGGGAACAAACAATCAAGAGGCGTATTTTATGTTGGTGACTCCAGGAGATAAAATATTTATATTTTTGAAGTAAACACTTCTTTAGCGGCGTTGTGCACTTTTTGGGATGGGTAAAACATTTTAAACTCGCGTCAGGACACGTGACCTGATCGAAAATTCGTAAGACAGAGGGAAAGTTCTGAAGTGTTAAATTTTTAATGTAATATAAATTGTCATATTTGTGTACGATAGCGCAATAAATGAATATTGTATTTTACCACATAAATGATTAGTACTTACTGATAACTAAAGCAAGTCGTGCGAAATTATTCCCTAACCATTCCAAAATATCAAAAATGCACAACGTTAACGTTCAAGTTTTCACTTCTGCCGGCACTCCCGGAGTGCAACCCGTTGTTTTTTTTAATTTTTTACTGTTAAATCGTGAAAACGTTTAAAGATAAGTATCGCAATTGCTATGCTTTGGGTACCTTTATGGCACATACGCAAACTTTAAATTTTAACTCGGACTGTCGGGAAATTAGTTCCCATTACAGTTTACTTTTTCTCTCACCTTACTCAAAACACTGCAAGTATCTTTTTGTACACCATACAGGGAACAAAACAAAAGATTTTTTGTCACTCCTGTAACAGCAAATACTTTTCTTACTTAAAAAAAAACTTTATTTAATTTAGTATGTATTAGTATGACATTAATTTTAGTCATATTACTGTATAGTATGTTATATTTAAAGTTGTTTGTCTTTTTTCTAGCATAACTTTTACACACGATGTCTACATCTCTTTTATTCGACTCTCCTTTCACAGGTATGCTGGAAGAGATTTCTTTAGAAATAAGCATCACCTTTGTACCTATTTTTCTGTTCCCTTCTTCTTATTTATTTATTAAATGTGTGTACATAAACTGTTAAATAAATAAATAAATAAGTTTGAGGAACATAAAAATAAAACTAAATAGGATATTACATGGTCATATCATACGCCCTGAAGATTTAGACTCACGGTTAACTCTATGTTTCGTCAAGTGAGTCAGATTGTTTGTTACCAACAGTCGGGGTTAAGGTTGTGGGTTATAAATATTTTAAACTAGATTATGTATCAATATAAAGTAGCTGATAAAATGGTGCTAAGGAAACGCAAAAAGGGGAAACCGGGTACTCCTAGATTTAAGTACATGTTATGTTACAGTTGTTACTATGCAATTATGATTTATTCCCTTTACGTCGAGTCCCGTTATGTCGAGCCTGGAAGTCTATTGTTCTCCAAAGTATTGATATTTTACGCTTTCTATTACCTTTATGTCGAGTTTGGTGAACAGGTACAGTCAGGGATGTAAATTAAAAGCCAATGGCATAAAAACAGTGTTTTATTATTTGTTCTATTACTTATTTTCATATATATATCTAATCTTTCTTAATCTAAACGTATACAGTATAATCATCACGTATATAAATAATTTTTCTAAAAAATAACTTTCTTAATCTAAATAAATCACAGTATAATCACCACACCACTATTAGTGAAAATGTAAAAAAAGATATAGCTTTATAATAAGTATATAATTCTTTTAAATTAGCGTTATTGATTGACGATATATCGTTGTATCAACCTAGGTAACATGTATATTTTAAATAATTAAAAGATAATCACTTATCCAATCTTATAGTTGATAAGCGTTTAAGACAAATCATTAAATCAATTTTGTTAGTTGTAAAATCTTCAACTATTTTATTTATACGTATATCAATAGCCAAGCATTTTTTTTTTCTTAGGTTCTGATTGTCGTCGTTGTAGACATTTGCCTGCTCTATCTTAAACCTAGCTTCTTTAGCCTCATCTCTAAGTGTGCTAATGAGAGTATATAGCGGAGGTCTTTTACTAAGCTTTTTATTTAGCCTGTTATGCCATCCCTCTACTGGGTTTGTGGTCCTGTGGCGTTCGTTGTAACAACAAAACAAATCAATATTTTTGTTAATCCACTGCGATGTTACGTATTCATTAAATGATTTAGCTTCATTGCCTTCAGGTGCACTTTCTAATAATAACACCCATGCTTCTGGGATGACATTTTTGGGAAGATGTGCTGTGGCTGCACACATGGTAATATATTTTTTTCCACCGGGAACATTTACTATTCCGGTCTGTTTTCCTTTTTTCCACAACGCCTTATGGAAGTGGAAAAAACATCCGCTTATATCAACTAATGGAAAAACTTCTTTAATAGCGTTTATTGCTGCAATCTCAAAATCGATTTTAATTTTTTTTGGTTGAAATTCTGGAATGTTATCTTTTATCATTTCAAACATATGCACATAGGTCGATTGGCATTTATCAGGTAACAGCACAAAAATGATCGGCACTATTACGGTTTTGTCTGCGGTACTACCAATGTCGGCATGTATGGTATATAATTGATAGAATGGTCGGGCAATTGAAAAGAATGTTCCATCAACAAAGAACAGATTCATGGACTGCAATTCATTTTTGCAATCATTTAATATAAATATCAAAATTTTATTTAGCCCACCACTTTCTACAGCCAGAAAATCTTTTGCGATCACTGGTGAAATTTTGACATCCTCTAATTTCTGGAATGTAGTCTTACTAACATTTAAAAAATTATTTCTTGAACGGTAGAGTGCATTTTTCACACTTTGGAAGCTACGAACTTGGTCAACGTAATCATTATTATCTTTTAAACTCGCCATGGACATTGCATACATAGTGGGTATGGGTTTCAAGTCTGTCCGTACGTCATTTTTACATTGATTAAACTTTTTTTCAAATTCTTCTTTTTTGTAATCTGGCAAACAAACATGATCTGTTACTCCAGTCTTTAGAATGTTTGCTTGCTTTTCATCTAAAGTTAAGGAAGCTTTACAATTTTTTTTTGTGCAGTACCAAATTGAGGAGCCACATTTATTTTTTCTATTAATGCGGTACCGGTAGCCATCTTTCAATAAAATTTTACCACCTTTTTGACTTTCGACGAAAATTAAATTATTATCAGTATTCCTCAATAAACTGCATCCAAGTTCTTGATTCTCTTGGCTACTGCCGTCTTGAGGTCTTTCTTCTGTGTTAAAATTACCCCATGTGCTGCAGCCGGGTTCTTGATTCGTTTGGCTACTGCCGTCTTGAGGTCTTTCTTCTGTGTTAAAATTACCCCATGTGCTGCAGCCGGGTTCTTGATTATCTTCATTTTGAGGGGTTGATGTGCTACATTCGGGTTTTTTAATTATATCTACACTAGCGGTATTATGTTGATCGAGGTTTAATAATAATGTATATCTTCAATTCAAATAAGTTCTCAATTCATAGGTTTGGAATAAGTACATAGTGTTTATAAGAATTTCTAATGCTTTTAATTACTAAGCTTGAAACGCACAGGTAACGGTCATAAACAATAGTTGGCTAGTTGACAAAATTTGGAAATTTGTTTAAAACTATAGCTTAGTATCTATTTTACCCAGGCCCCTTATTGCATAAATATATATTACACAAAGTAGATGTCTAGAAAGATCATTAAAATTTTAAGTTTTTATTTGTACCTAAGTGAACCATCATTTATTTGTACCTAATTAGAGTGAACAGGCTTCTTCTGGGTAAGCTCGCTCCATCGTCGACTTTGTCTCTGTCATCTATGACCTAGACTAGAGTCAAGAGCAAACCCATATTAAATAAAAAAAAATAAAAAAAAAAAAAAATATTCAAATAAAATAACGAAAATGTTTTATATTAAATACAACAGAAAAATGTAATATGAATGAAAATGTTATATAACTTTTACTAGAAACTAGCCACAACATGTTTATTTTAAGCGTTACATTCAAAAATTTCCCATTCATGTCAGAACGTGCACGCCAACTGTCACAAAATGGCCGATATTTTTGACGCTAGTTATCAGTAGAAAAAAACACTTGAACGTGGGATCTTTTCGGCTTTGGATTTCGCTAATTTCTATACTTTATAACGATTATATTATTCGAAATTTATTAGGTACTACTTATATTGAACCATAAATTGAAAACATGTACACTGTATCATTACGTATTTATGTACTTTTATACTGTGTTTTATGTATTTTGATTGTTTAATATTTTGATATGTAGTTATGTACTAACGCAATAGTTACATTTACATTTATAAAACAAATAAATATAGATTACCATATAGAAAAACAATGGTACTTACGTGTTTCATGCTATCAAACGTTTTTTAACCACTACAGAACTTGCACTTACACAGTAGTTACCTACGTACGTAGTGCACTCTTTCAAGGTTAAAAGGGCACTGGTAAGTTTTGCCCTTCATAGACTTGGAACGCGCAACGCTGATAACTATAAATGTGTAAGAGGGACAAGTATATATGTGCGAAAGAGAGGTGACATCTAAGTAAGTCTTAGATGTCACCTCTTTCGCACATTCCTGTTATTCCAACTTGAGTTGCGCTAATGTACATTTCTACATTACGTATTATTTTAGGTACACCGACAACACGTCTTATTATTGCTGTACTTAATTTATGTAAAATCACCAATGCGTCATTGAATTTCGGTTAGTCAATTATAATCTAGTCCGTATAATAAATGAACTTAATATTTTAAAAGATAGGTACTTTTTCATCATGCACATAATTTCGAATATTAATTATATACTGATATTATGACATACTTTGATGGTTATTAAAAAATATAATAGAAGGTACATAGCTGTACTGTATGGTTAAAGTTATTAGTTGTTTTTAAATTCTTTTTTGTGTATAATTGATTCTAAATTATGTGCATGTGCATTTCATTGTATGTGACTGTACTTCTAAAATATGATATTATTAAACTCGACATAAAGGTAATAAAAGCGTGGTAAATAAACTCGACATAAAGGGAATAGAAACGGGACAGAAAACTAAGCTCGACATAAGGGTAATAGAAGCGAGACAAGGTTTTCGGCTCGACAAAAAGGGAATAAATCGCAATTATTACGAGTTTGTAATGTATGTTATTACCTACACCATTCTCTGGCCTTCAGATGGGAAAACTTTCAAGGATTCTGCATTATGACTTTACAGTCGTCTTTTTATCGTATCGACGACTCAACAAACTATATTAAATGGGCTCAGTAAGGGTAACTACTCTGCCAGGGTGGCGGAATTTGTTCGAAAGAGTCACCGCGGCCCTGGAACGCAAAGGGCTTTAGAAGGAACACGGATGGGTTTTAGTCAGTAAGAGTCTGACACGCCCTTCCGCTCCACCTAGAGCGGAGAAAGTCATTTGACTTCCCAACCTTAAAAAAAGAAAAAAGGGGTAACTACTGGGCTTACAGTAGGTACCCACGTTTACAGTAATGGGTTATTTTTGACGGACTCAAAGAAGTCGGTACTATGTTTCAAATATATTACTCACTATTACATCTACAATAACTTGAAAGGTTTCCAAGCCACTAAAAATACGGTGTAAAAACGGAAACTTGCACTTAATTTGGTAACTTATTTTTTTTTGTTGAGTATTTAAATTTCAATATAAGAGACAATTTGGTGCATGCGTTCGTACGTATGAATTTACCCCCAGATTCTCAAATGAAAACTATCGCCATATTAATGTGAATTAACTGCCAAGAGCGCGTTAACTGCTGCGATTGGCTGTTTACAATTCATTCAACCAATAAATATGCAGCTAACGTGCGTTTGACAATTTGTCATGTCCGTTTTGTGATTATTTTCTTTACAAAAACAGGGCTTTAGTTACTTCCCTACCTATTAGCTAATGCAAATATTTATTTTGTTAAACAAACTCTGTGGTCTTAGGAACTATGAAATGCTCAATATTATATTTAAAGAAAATAATTAGGTATGTTTAAAATATTTTTTATTAATGTTTTATGATTAAAAGCTCTCTTTACAGCCAGTATTTAATAGTGGCTATCGTTTGTACATTTTATTTTTATTAGCCTAATTTGTTGTAATCTAATACTTAATTTATTTTATTGTCACCATTAACACGTTCAATGCCGCCGACACGCGTAGCGTGTTCTTGCGAATTTCTATAACTACGCCTAGAACACGCCAGTCGTGTCCTAAATGTTTCAGTGATATTTCGAAAATTAAGCAAA
>NDFZ01005223.1:0-25476 GCA_002192655.3 Mamestra configurata | reverse complement strand
TTTAACCCTTAAACAGGCCCCGAAGAACCGCTGCAAGAAATAAAGTGGTATAAATGGGTTTAGGCTTTGAATAGCGCCCTGTATGATTCCTTATCAACAATTTTTTTTAAAAACACTGAAAAGCCTGAAAAAAAAATGTGGGAAAACATAATCCCATTGCCTGGGTAGAGACTACAATTTATGTGATAACTATATATAAATGTCGAATGTTTGTTTGTTCATAATTCTAGTGTCTGATTAGGTACTACATTTTTTTTTATATATAGTATAGTAATTTTTTTTATCATTTGAATTAAAAATATTTATATTTTTTTAGTTTAGGTTATTTGCGTAAAGTAAAAAAATATAGTGTAAGTATGAATTATTTATTTGTTATTAATGTTTTACATAATTAAAGATTTTTAAACCCCAGAATGAGCTTGGTGGAACGATTTCATACATGGTTCAACGCATAATGCAACATTACAAATTTCGCATACGTATTTTGAACGTTTTTCTTGGTTGCGTGTACTGCAGAATCTGCAACGTTTGAACGTCGACAATTTTAAAAAATGTTGTCCTTGCCGACTCAACCTTATCTCGTCAGGCACTCCGAAAACTCCGCCCTTTTTATTTTTGAACACCACTGGATTTACTGAAAAATTTTAATATATTAAAAATCACAAACAATGTCGGGTGAAAAGGCTAGTATAAAAAAGTAGGTAATTTGAACAGGCAATGGTTAAATAGCTCCCACAAATTAGTTCGACTCAACAGGCTTTGGTCACATGTTCCCCACATTATTATTTGCCTTATTTTAGACAATTTAGCAAGAAATCAACTAGAAATAATGTAAATCTTGATAGAAAAATTCAAAATCTCTAACATATCAAAAAATTGCACGACTTACCTTTCTTTGTTTCGCCATAATCTAAATAAAACTTGCACAGTCAAACAAAAACACAGTTCTACCGGACACTCAAACTCAAAATGGCTGTCAAGTGTCACATTCGTTCGTATACACAGAGTTTGCTAATCGGAACCACAGAGTACATATTTATTATTAAATTTTGACAGATTGTGGGCTTATCGTTACCGAAACCTGGCTACGGCATCGAAAAATCTATGTGGGAAGCATACGTCCGTGGCCTGCTTAAGGGTTAAAATGTAAAAAGTGTATAAATTGATTTTCCAAGTCCATAGATTTTCATATTGTAGATTTGTAAAAACTACCGTTGATACCACACTGAAATATACGTATTCTTGAAGAAGTCTCAAAAGTTTTATTGGAACCTGTAGTGTTGCATCGTGCACCGTATGTTCCTACTTACCCATTGTGCATGGTACAGTACAGAGCACCATGGATATAAACTGCAGTATCTACCTACCCAACTACAGAGTACTTTTATATCTACTTACCTACTAATTTTTAAATAAGTACCTACCTACTTATCTACCATCATTACAAAACTATTCCCGATCATTTATTATATGTTTTGATCAGAGACCAATTCTCATATTTTTAAGCATCGCATCGCAGACTCGCCGTCGCCAATAAAAACACCCCTAATTATCAACATTTTGTTTGACATTGGCTGTCACTGAGATGATTATTGCGTCTTCAATTTGAGGATTTTGTAAGAGTAGGTACCTTCCTACGGGAAAGCCTTCAGATTTGCAACCATTTTTGTTGTATTTATCAATCGGACAACCGCGGCCGGTCTTATTCCTTAAACCGGATTTAGGAACATACCTACCTATATAATTATGTATTTCATAAAAGTACAATAAACTAGGTTGTTCCGCTAAAGTAACCAGTAAAATCAAGTTCAAGGTTGACTAAAATGAACAAAATAAGCTGTTGCGAATAATTTAATCATGAGAACTTTGATCCTAGGTTGGCAACGCTCTAGGTACTTACGTTCATTCAATAGTAGTTTTGTACCCAGAACCCACACATTCGAATTAAAAAGTGTTACGGACGAACAATAGTTAGGCCGCTAGGCATCGGGTGACCGGGACAAGGTCGAGCCACGATGCTGCGCCATTGCAGCGCATTGCACCATCTGTATTGTATTGCCATGCCACGCATTACCCACACTGGTGCCATCTTGCGAATGAGTATCTCACTTCACAAAAATCAAACAAAAATCTTTCAGAAACAATAAACTAGGTTGTTCAGCTAATGGCGATGCAAAGATTGTAACTAGCGCCTCTAGTGTTAAAATTGTGAAGTTGTCCAAGAACGACACTGACAGTTTTCGATTCGATTTACATGAGGGAGAAAGTTTTGTTGTTAGTGTACAAGTACACTATTACCTAGTGATTGATCTGACCTTGCTTACGTTAATAAGGTTATCAATCAATACCTCTTGGCCTGAATGTTGAACTGAAAACCAAGCATACCGAGCTGATCTCACCAGGACACAAAGTCGTAAACTCTGAGCACAGGAAGCGCACCGGTTCAACCGGAGATCCCGGCGGCCCCCTTCCTAGGTAAGTGCTGAGGAAGTCCATCTAGTTTTAATTTATGGGGGTCGGACGTAACTTTCCTTATACATTATGTACCTACTTGCCGGATACCCTATGTAGACCTACACGAGCTACGCACAAGAGAAGATTGACGCAATATGTTAACTAAGATCCCAGTTTTCCCTTCTCGTCCTATTCAAAGTACTTCCTACTATCCTGCTCCTACTATCTTACTAATATTATAAATGTGAAAAAGTGCATATTTTTTTCTAACTTAGTTTTATGTGGAACACAAATAGACCATGTTCCGGATTAGAATATAATACTTCGGGTATTTATACTTCTTATCCCGATATGCGGTACAATAGGAGAGTTTTCTGGTGCTAGCAGACGCCAGTAGGTAGAACTATAAATAAAATGGCAAAGACCTTCCACTTTTGTTTTTCCCTCAGATGCTGTAACCACTTAACCACGTTCACAACTTGGGAAGCTTTTCTCCTCATGTTATATAGATCATTGTCCCCCACTTAACGTGAGAACTTCCATGTGCTGATTGACACCATTTATGTCCTCTATAAATAACTGCTCATATTCTAGGTTGGAGGTAATTGTAGCTAATTGTGGTGGGCTGATACTGTTTTTAAAATGTCGGTAGGTACTTCGGTAGGATCAATTTTAAAACTGATGTGTTATCTGCTTAATTAGTCTTTGAATCCAAAACTTTAACAATTACCTTGAGTGAAGCGTTGTTTAGGTCAAATGTTTTATATTTTTATTCATGTATTCGTCACATTATCGAGATCCCTAGGGTTAGTACAAATTTAGTTTAGGCAACTTTATGACCCCTGAGTTCGTATTTATTGATGGCTTTTGTACTTATTGATGGCTTGTCTTTGTCCAAAATCTCACCTGATGGAAAGCGATGATGTGGTCGACGTTGGAGCTCGCTTGCCTAGAAGTATTTACTTAAAGATCCCCGGGTTTTAAACTACCAGGAAACACAGACTCCGGCAAGGAATTTCACTCGTTAGCCTGAAAATCTGCAAATATTTGGCATTGTAGCATGTTCTAAACTCCAAATTCTTAATTAAGAAATCGGCCCTTAGTCACTGGCTCGTAGACAGGAGTCACAAGTCACAACCAGCAAAGCAAACAAAAAAAAAAAAATGAATACTATGTTGTTGGCTTTATAGTCAGCAATTTTTCCGAAATAATAAGATTAGTAGAAGGTAGATATTTCTGGAGAACTAGGTACTAGATATTATTTTCTTCCACTTTATAAAAAAAAACAAGCTTGCTTCATTTAAGACAAAAATTGTAAAATAAAATAAAAATGCTTTAGCAAATTTTTTATACAAGGAATGACAAATTCGCCAGTTTCTTACGTAAGGCAGTCCGAAGATTCATCGTCATTCGAGATTACGAAGCGTGTCCGAAGCCTCATTGAGAATTTGAATAGATTCGGTCCATGGTTCAGTGAATTCTTTTTCAGCCAATTCTTCGCTTGTCATGTGATTAGTAACGACTTGCCGAAGCCGGGTCGATGATTGGACACAGATGGTATTAATTAAACGCTGGATAAGTAGATACCCATTTATCTAAATTTTGAGTAGGTAACGATAATCTTTGTGTCAGTTAAATTCTAATTCCCGAAGTGTCCATACACTGCTATAAATGAAAATAGCCACCTATTGGGCCTAAATCCCGAAATAATATAAAATAGTCGCTGTCTGCCTCTATCTGACTTCCTCTAACCCCCACGAAGAACGATGAACGAGGAAAGTTTGTACGTATGTATAATTTGGACTCGTTCGAATCTGGCTACCTGCAGGAAAATCGGAAGCATTTGGACTAAAGATGACATCAGATTCAATCCTCAACATAGGTGATGCTAAAACCTCAGCATAGGCGACGGGCCCGCTAGGGCAAATGCCTGCCAGGGTTGCGGAATTGCTGGAAAGAGTTACCGCGTAATTTTAGTCAGTAAGAGTCTATAGAGGTATGCGGTATAGAGAGTAAAGTCCCGCACACCTCCACTGAAATGGGAGGATCCTCCTCCAGACGGTTATTGTGTCTAGTGGGCAACTGCCCGATAGTTGATATTCGGACTGTTGTTCGAGAACTTTGCTTACGCGATGCAGGATTTCGTTATTACTTCGTCGTAGATGGTGTTGCGGTTCTTTTTGTTGCCGTACAAATTTCTTTTCTTAGTTTTTCATGTGGCGGCATCGATGCCGCTACAAGTCTGACACGACCATGTTTTCCTATCCCTAAGAAAAAGGTATTGCTAAGACAAGACAAACACTGCTAGAAATTCCTTTGCGATGCAAAACAACATAGGAATATTCCAGACCGGCATGACATACCAGTATAGTTATTCTAATATTAGCTCGGCAGGACCTCCGGACTCCTGTCACCTACAAGCGCGGCCGTGAGCCAACGACGACGGTTTAAAATAGTTACTTTAAATGGCTACTTCCTTCGACGGTGATTGTCATAGAAATCACTGGAAATGTGCAGTGGACTGTATAGGACGGTGCATGCATTTCTTGTAACATTTGTTTTGGAACTACAGTGTTGAAAATTTCTGTTTAATAAGAAACTACAACATTTTGAAAAATCTAGGATCTTCTTCCTTTTATCGATGATAAGTATAGTTTTTTTAACTTAAGTTGCTTGTTTGGTCTAATACATAGCTACTTGTGTACAGGTTACAGGGCATGCCGTGAACGAAGAAACGTGGGCTACGGTTTGCGGGATCACAGCATCAACACTGAACTTCACTGAAGAGATGAAACAATGAAATCTAGTACGAAATTGTTCTCACTCAAAACAAGTTAAACAAGGACATAGCGGTTTAGATGGCTACAGCTGTAATTGGAATGGCTGAAGAATTAATTTAACAAATTCAATTAAAAGCCAGCCACTTAATCTGATCTCAATCCCATATCTGAGCAAGTGCCATGAGAGTTCCACAACGATTTCACTAAATGGCCGGATTCCACTACACTGTCAATTGCCAACGAAGTGATTCACCCATTACATCAGCAGAAACGTTAGGTATTCTTAACTGGGGGAACGTAGGACATCGTACTCAAAACTACACCGCTGATTGTAGATATCTGCATTCACCAATAAGGACACTGGTACCTAAGCTTGTCCGTAAGACTTGTTATGTTGCAATAATACCAGGTAAATAGTTGGGTACTCTCCATCATCGTCTTTCTTCGTCCCGCTGCTTCATTTCAATTCGGCCTGGTTTGTTTATGACAATCTTGTCTCTGGGGTGGATCGAATGACATATTTGTCCCATCTGCACGCAGAATACGCCTTGGTTGAGGAGTTGCGGAAACCAGCCCGAGTTACATACCTACGTACATACATTTTGTCTTAAATTATTTCTTTCGATAAATATTCATTCTTTAATTTTTGTTTTTCACATCATCATCATCCTCAGCCTTGTCCCGTGCTACGTGAGGTTGGCGAAACATTCCACATTTTTCCATTCTTGTGCTTTTGGATCTGTCTCCTCAGAGACCTACGGCCATTTCTCTTGATAAATGGAAAAAAGTAAACATGACGCATATCATAATAAAAAAAAAACTTACAGACAGAATAGAATAGAAAACATTTATTCGACACAGACACAAAACAACAGCAATAAAGACGTGGTAAAAAGACAACAATCATATAACTTACCGTCCTAGCATTTGCTGGGCATCAAACACCCAGCGCTGGTTTTCACACGGACGTGGGTAAATAAAATAGATAAACTTGAAAATTATATTAAGGTAGTAAATAATGTTTTAGAATACTTACATAAATAAATACATAAAAGAATTAGTTTTTTTTATGTCTGCTACACTGTCCAGAGTAAATTTTCAAAGTATCTATGAATCTGCAATAGTTATAAAATAACGCGATGCGAAAGAACCCATTATTCTGTGCTGCAATCGTGTGCGAGATAGAAGCCTAGCGCTGTTGCCAGCGTTTTTCAGCGAAGGGATTTGTCAAATAGTCAAAAAATTGAGACTCACAAACTTTGTCGAAGTGTCACGTGCTGAATCCCTTGTATTTTGGCATTTCATTTGTCTAGAGCCTCGGATGACCTGTCGATTGAGCAGCATAAAAAGTGAACTTCTTGTGCCTAGCACGATATTATCAGTTAACTCAAAGAGTTCTTCAATTTCATGGCTTCATCAAATTTTATTAGATATTATTTATAATTTAAAAAAATATTATTTATTAAACACAAATTGTTAGTTAATAGGTACCTAGTTAAATAGCTTTAAGAGCCACTATATCAAGTACAAAGCTAATTGTGATTAGTTCGTTTAGTTGGTTCTAAAAATAAACGGAATGTAGCTACTTAATGTTGTTTGAACTATTGCCCACATACACGCACGTATTTCAAATATTGTTAGGCCCAATAATAAAAGAATAACTAATGGAAAACCAATATTTTTTTAGATACTAGTTATTCTTGTTGATCGACTTTTGTTGGGTTAAAAATAGACGTTAGCGTAGGTGCCTGCATTAACTATTGAAGTTGTGCTGCGTCCCAAAATACAAGTATAGTTTGTAATACCTACTCTAAAGGTACAGTCAACAAAAAAAAGTACTAATTTGTAATATTTTTACGAAAAATTTAAAAATTAAACATTCCTAAACATTTAGGTATAAATCATTTTTATTATCCACTATCACAAACAAAATCACAGAAATGGTATAATAAGTATATCATTACTACAGTTTATTTAAATATATAAACAGTCAGATCTAAAATAAAAAATATTTAAGATATGATAATTTAAACTACTGTAAAATTTACCGACCAACAAATAAACGAGAGTATCAAAACAAAAGGTAAAAAAAAAAAAAAAAATTAAAAACACCTTGTTCTATTTAAATTTTAACCAACAATTAGTACTCATGAAAAGTCGAAAAAATTGACATTGTTACACACAATCATATTTAAAACAAGCATTTTAATAAAAATCAACATTCATAAACTAAAAATTGGATCAACAGTAAACTACTTAAGAGATATATTTAAAAATAACTAGGTAAAAATCAACGTATAATTAAAAAAACAAAATCAAAAGTCATTTATTTAAATTAGTTTGTAACTCGCTGCAATTAAAATGCATACGGGCTTATTTTTTCCAAACAATGTCCCAAGGAAATAGAACCATTTAACATTGATTATTTTGTCATACATAACATCGTCTTTACGTCGTGGTGCATCTCGACTTAACACTCGAGATTGAACATCCACTGCGTTATCCACGTTCCACTTGTTTATTCGTACTGTATGTGTCACCATAAAAATCCCACTTCCCATTGAAATATTCATGATCAAGCCAAGCTGACACAAAATAATTATTGTTATCGATATTGTCTGATCTGATGGAAGCAAAGCTTATGATCAATATGCTTCTAAAACATTATCTTTTATTTTTCAATGCCTTTGCTTTTTTCCACATAGTTTGAGAGAAATGGAAGTAACAACCCTTGCCTGTGACGTGGAAATATTTTATAGAAAAGAAAGAAAGAAAGGATATTAACGGAAATATTACGGGAATATTTTACGGATACTATTCATGGTCAATCCCCTTTTTTGGTTGTTGTACAAACAAGTTTGGCTCATATAGAATAGGACGAAGTGGGAATAAAATAATTCAAATTATATTTTGGGACGAAGGAAGCAATATTGTTTGGCACGACCTAGGATTTTTTTATGTGGGACAAAATTCAGTGGGCCAAACGGTTTAAAAGTTTTATTATCTAGACGTGGTTTTATACCTACCCAAAAATTCTTTGTCAGTGTTGCTTGGAAAAATTGGCCTTTCCAACAAACTAATTTCCATTCCGAAGAATCTTCGTGGTCGTTATAAAAATAGTTGAAGAGATTTGAGTTCTCATGATTTCAATGGCGTTTAGGTATCTATTAATAAATCAGCTATTCCTGTCCGACTACCTGATATGAACCATCAGGAAAGACAGACCACAGGGCAAGGAGACGCCTCGGCGGCAACAAGCTCCTTGAAGCCGCCCGTAATACACAATAGGTGCCTGTAACTTGCACAAATGTATGCAAGCAGCTTGCATGCCATAGTGACATTCACCAATCAAAACTTGTTATGGCACAATGGCATACAAGGTACCTACATTAGTACTTACCTACACACTTTGTGCAAGTAACAGGCATGTGCATTTAGGGTTTAACGAATGACATCGGTCATACATTATGACACGTTTCTAACTGCAAGCTGTTCAAGGTAAAGTCAAAGTTATAGTCGTAGTGCGAGCTGTGCGAGTTCCTAGAAACAGAAGGCTTTAAATTGATTCCGTGACAGAAGTTATGCGCTGGAGTTGTGAGCTGTAATTTTTTAATAAGTAAATGCTGTCCTGTATGCAACCTACACGATTCCAAGCTCTGAGGGAAAGCCATTAATATTCGGGCTATGTTTTTGGTACAATAACTCATCGAGCCCTATGTTTATTTGTTCAACACAATATTTTCGCAAGCTGTCGCTACTGTGGCTCTGTCGACACCGACCATTTAGCTCATACCGACTACCGGAGCTGTGCCAAAGGTCGCTGAATCAGATTTAGGAACCTGTCCCACCGCCTACGTTTAGCACCGAGCGAGTAGAGTTAAAACTGGAGATTACATTTTTTTTTTGATAGGTCTTGTCGCTACGACAAACTAGAGAGGGAGAAAGAGAGAGTTCTTTTAATTAATTGATGTATATCTGTAACTAAGACGATGCTTGCAATGGATGTAATTGTAATTCCTGAGCGAAAAAAATAGTTGAGCGATAGCCGTCAGCGGTGAAACCGGTGCAGTCATCCTTCTCAGCTCCGGCCAAGCACCGCAGCGCGCGCGCTTTCGCGGTGTATAAATCCTCCCAAGTTCCGATTCCGATCTTGCCTCTATCAAACTCTGTTACAAGTTTTGTGTTCTTCAATGGGATTCTGACAGCGGTGGATTATCCCAAGGGAAGGGTACCTTACTACCGGGACAAAAATCCGTATGTTTTTATCCAGGACTTTTTTTCACCTGTGACAAGATTCATCAGAACAGCCATTGAGGTGTGGAACTTTAAAAAATATTTAACCGAATGGGAAGATTGTGGTTAATGGGAGACTCAGTACTCAGAAGCTTGTTTTGCTTTAAATATTCATCATATGATGACTTAGTTACTTATTAGTAAAGTCCGATTGTATCATTTACTTAATTAACGGGGTGTTGGCCGAAGTTTGAATGTTATAAAATCAATTTGAAATGGTCAAATGAGTGAATTTGAGCCCGGAAAAAAAGGCTTAATTGATAAGCACTGTACATTTTTATTAAATTGGGTCAGTTTATTTGCCGGCTTGACGGAACAAATTATAATCTAACTATAAAGCTTATTTGAATGTTTTCCATCGATTATAGACTTAGTATATGTAATATATACTAAGTATATAAATAATAGACTTCTAGCGCCGTAGAAATAGGTAATAAGAATGTCAGTGAGTTCTTATTTGAATAATAATAAAACTGTTTTTTGGGAAAGTATTTTGGTACCTACCAAGGTATATCTACTGTGACTACCTACCTGAGCGAATATTAAATATGGGCTATCCCTATGTTTATAGTTAAGATTATGTTAAGTTCAAACTAGAGGTCTCCTCACCTCTAGTTTGAACTTAATCTTAACTTAACTATACAAATAGGGAAAGTTACGAACATGTACCAGTTTAGATAACTGGAACAATTCGTCTCCAAATTTATTATAGGTAGGTAATACACCCAAAACTCAGTTAAATCAACATTATAATCGAATTCTCAAAATCGACTTGTCGGCAGTTCTTGGAAAGCTGTCGGACGTAAGGAAAGGAAGTGCACAGGAAAAGTTCTTTTCCTTAAAAGGAAAAGCGATGTTATTTATTATTTCGCTTTTTCTCATTGAGAAACGATGAGATTTTTTTTTATTCCCAAGTATTTCTTTTAATACGCTTGATTTTAATTAACCGACTTCAAAAAAAGGAGCAGTTTCACAATTCAGTTGTATTTTGTTTTTGTGTGTTTGTTACCAGAACTCCGTCATTTATGAACCTATTTAAAAAAACTATTGTTTTATGTGAAAGGATATACTTTCCGTTTGGCCCTATAGAAATGTCATCAACATCGATTCAGTAGTTTGGTTTATCAATTAAAATAGCTGGTAAAATATGTCATCCAAGTAAACGAAATTGCGTATTTTGCTTTCCTGTGAATTTCCAGTGGTGTTGTTAGGTGAGGGGAACTTTCACTAAAAAGTGAAATATAAAAATAAAAAAAAAAAAAAAAAAAAAACACCGACTTCCGAAATTATTTTTGGAAGTCGGTTGTATTTTTTTGTAAAAAGTTTTTCTAATTGATGTTCAATATCTTGTGGTACAATTTTGATTCCATAAGAAACTACAAAGCTTTATATCTCAAAAAAAAATACCATACAAATAACGATTTAAATTACCGAATCGAATTTCGAATGATCTAACTATTGACCATTAGATCATTCATTCAATCGATAACAGGAAGCGGTTCATATCGACGACCATAAGCAAAGGAATGATCAGACTGTGCCCTGTTTACATTGGCAGTGCGAGCACGTAGTAACACTATCCGCTAGTACTAGCCTGTTAGCAAGCTAGCATTGACTTTGATTTTCATTGCTTATTCGCTATTAACATTCCTGTGTGTGCTAAGTTAATGTAAGCAATGTATTTGCACTTGCTTGTGGGACGTGCGCAATCAATGAATGGCTAATAAAGTTAATTGAACAAAGCTTCTCAAGATGTGCAATCACGGATGTTTGTTTGTATGTCACAGTTTTGTTGAATGAGTATTTTGCAAGCGATTTTTTTTAAGATGGCTACAGTCAGCGATAAAGTCGATTACAGTAACTTTTGTTGCTGACTTTTGCGAAGTTATAAATTTTCGTACAACGACAATTTTCTGAGTCACCATCTAAAGGTCGTTTTAAGGTTCCGTACCCAAAAGGTAAAACGGAACCCTATTACTAAGACTCCGCTGTCCGTCCGTCTGTCTGTCTGTCCGTCTGTCACCAGGCTGTATCTCATGAACCGTGATAGTTAGACAGACAATTGAAATTTTCACAGATGATGTATTTCTGTTGCCGCTATAACAACAAATACTAAAAAACAGAATAAAATAAATATTCAAGGGAAAACCAACGTTTTTTGTATGGGAGCCCCATATCAAAAACGTGTTTTTTTTAGTTCATGGTACGGAACCTTTCGTGTGAGAGTCCGACTCGCACATGGCCGGTTTTTTCGTACCTACCTACGCTAATAAACTTACTCTCTAACCTAATAAGGTTAGAGATGTTTTTAACGGATTGAGAGTTTGAGACTGCGATAGAAATGATGATAAGAAAAATGCAGGAATCAGCGAAAAGGATGAAAATCGCCCCGTAATCAATATATTTCAGATTATTTAATTACGAATCAACCTTTCCTCGTCATGTGACGAACAGAAAAAAGGAAAGTGAATACTCAAGAGTTGAGTATCCACTTTTATTGGATTTAGCACTTGTTTGGCCTTACAGTTAAGTATCTAGGTAGGCCGGGCACATTTACCCACACACCTTACCTCTCTTCGAAGCAAGTACCCGGAAAGAAGGTGATGGAAAAAGGAATTTCCGGCGTTCCATCGTGCCATTTTTTGGAGAGGTGAAAATTAAAAGTAATTTCATAAAAGGTATCCATATACATATACTTACTTACTAGTATTATAAATACGAAAGTTTGTCTGTCCGTCTGTCTGTCTGTTACCTCTTCACGCTTAAACCGCTGTACCGATTTAGATGAAAATTACCGCACATTTATGTCAGCTCTGGAACTTTAGGAACCTATACTTACATACCATTTTCCGACAATTAAATTAGGGAAAAAGCATTTAGCACTTGTTTGGCCTTACAGTTAAGTATCTAGGTAGGCCGGGCACATTTACCCACACACCTTACCTCTCTTCGAAGCAAGTACCCGGAAAGAAGGTGATGGAAAAAGGAATTTCCGGCGTTCCATCGTGCCATTTTTTGGAGAGGTGAAAATTAAAAGTAATTTCATAAAAGGTATCCATATACATATACTTACTTACTAGTATTATAAATACGAAAGTTTGTCTGTCCGTCTGTCTGTCTGTTACCTCTTCACGCTTAAACCGCTGTACCGATTTAGATGAAAATTACCGCACATTTATGTCAGCTCTGGAACTTTAGGAACCTATACTTACATACCATTTTCCGACAATTAAATTAGGGAAAAGGAACCATATTCCGTTGTAACAAGCCACGTCGGTCATTCGTGTTAAATGGGGCTTATTACATTTCACGGAGTATAAACTTATTGTTGATTCCGGAATCACGGGATTTTTTCGACAAAAAAGTGCTTACCTGTATAGTAATTACAGTTGGGAGGAATTTGTTAGTAAAATCATTTGGTATTTAGAAGTTGGATCCCAGGATATTATAACAAGTAATTAACGATATCTCTGCGTTCGTCGGCTACCTTTATCCGAACCTTCGCTCGTGGGATCATCGCGACCTAACACGACAACCTTGAAAGGTTCAGTTCATTATGTCTTCATGGATAAACTCGTCAAGAATTCACAAGAATTGTTCTAAGCAGAGACCGGGTAACGCAGGTAGAGGCATGAAAAACAAGACAATTTCATGTTTATCCCAAGAGATATAACAAATAAAGAACTGGACCAAAATGTGGGAACAAGGTCATTTAATCAGCTGATACAGCGAGCTACGCGGCAGACAGTATCCCTGTGCGTCACGCATGCGTAGACAAAACGTCTCGCAGAATTTATAACAAAATATTATAGAGAAATGTAAAAGCGGGTGATGAATGTAACCGCAGAATTCTTCAGCGTGGGCTGCGGAACCGGGTCAGTGGCTCGGAATTTCGCATGTCACGGCCTGTATTGTTGGCATATTTTTGCAAGGAAAATTTTATGTTTTCGTTGTTAAGTATCGGGGTGGTTGCCAGAAATAAAGCTGCAGTGCAGTAGTGAGCTTGCAGCGGCAGACTGCGGTGCTGGCCCGCCATTCAATGTGATGGCGGGAGGTCGATACGTCGTCCTCGTCAGTGTCGCCGCGCCTTCTGTGCTGCGCGGTCGTGCCCTGTCAGCCCGAGAGCCCAATCCGCGTCGCTCGACTCACGTCTGTGAGCACTGCGCAACCGACTGATATCGACAGTGAAGCCTTTATTTATAAACAAATGTAATTGCTTAACCTGTGCTTTTAATTATTTTTAACGCCAGTTTCATTCATGATCAAAAATTCTGATACGACAACTAAGAGTTATAGTGAAATTGAAGAAGATAACTTATTTATTTAATATTTTACGTGAAAGCGCACGTGACGACAGACTGTATTACATAAATATTAAATAATATGGACACAAATTCATTTGCTGTGTTGATCAGTAAGTACACGTGGTTATTGTATGCACCTGGCACGAGATTTGTGATTCACTTTACATTTTAATTTATTACCTTGAATGATTTGAATAACAGTCGTCAAATTAGCGAACAATCGTTCTCATTCTCAGATAAGCAGGATTCCAAAAAAGATTGATTAGTTAAGTTAAAAATAGCTGATGATGAGTGTTTAGAATGAATGAAGGGTGACAATTACGTAATTATATGGAGATGTACTGAAACAAACGACAATTGAGAATTAATTCCTGATGACAGCGGTTATGTGTATGAGCAGGCGACTGCCTGCTCATACATACACAACCGCCCACGGATCCACTGCCGCAGTTCAAACATGGTGACACACTCGTAAATCAAATTAAGAAGCCACACAACAATGATGACATAAAATTCACATGACAATATGTAGCAATTTTTCATTTTTATGAGCAGGTATCGTAGTAACGAAACATTATTTTTACGATAACGTAGGTATGTTTGCGGTGAAAACCGGTTCCACAATTAAGTACAAACAAACCAAATAAAGGAGGCAATGTAAAGAACGTGTTTAGATATCACAACAATCGCATCAATGAAGCAATTTAAACCGTACTCCAATTTGTTGTAACTGGAAAATTCGGTGATACAATCGCAATAATCGATTAAAAGCTGCTAAATATTGATACAGATTCGGAAGTAGATGATCAAAATGAGTTTTTTTAACTTCACTTTTATCGATAGGATCTAAAAACTTTGAAACATTGCTGGAAAACAATACATGAGCGACATGTAATGTATTACATCAGTTACATGCAGTAAACTAGCTATGAACGATCACTTCGCGTGACGAGCTTTTGTTAAAAAAGCTATCAGTGCTTACATTATACGCTGGTTTGTCCTGACTGAAATAAACGATTGTTTCACGACTTACTGTCATAGTTATTTTTTTGTCACGAAGTCAAATGATTTTTTTTTAACCGATTTCTTTAATAAAAACATTGATGCTATAGTATCGTTGGATTCTCTTTCAATTTCCTATATAAAGAAAATTTTAAAATAAGCAAACAAAATGATAGATTGGTCCATTATTTTTTGTCCGTCCATTCCATCAAAAAAGCTTTGAGTAAAACATTGGTTTCTTTGGTCCGCAGAAATCTATTCATCTTTAGCAAGAATATTTATATTCTCTAGATTGCTGATATTAAAGATGTTGAGTAAAAAAAGTGTATGTATTGATTTAATAAATTCAGCCTTAGGTAAGTTCACTTTTTTACTTCGCAGGTTGTATTTGAATAATTTTGAATGAGTACAACACACAATATTTGGACGAGGTCAACTTGTATCTTCAAATAGTAGGCAGGCACTACGTTGCTCACCTTTCAGAATATGCTGGAAAATATAGTACCTCTTTATGCGATGTTGCGTTCACCGTTATTTACAGTCAAAACAAATCGTTAGTCAAAAGGATGCAAAAAGTTAAGATGTCATCGAAGAAAATATAAATGTAAATGTATGTCAAGGTTTAAATTGATACCTATATGATCTTCGTTTATCTTTTTATTAAGAACGTGGCCAAAAAGACAATAACCTATAAATTGAAAATAAAAATAAAATGAAAAGTCTATAATAGCAAAGTAGAAAAACGTTTTATTTTCTTTCGTTTCAAATGTAATATTATATAAGATGATGATTATAACATTGAGATTTAGACTAAAATTCCTATTAGCGTTGCGTAAGAACTGTTTGGCTCAGAATTTTGGAATAAATTATCGGAACCGGTAGCTTTTGTCAAGTTATTCTCGTGACCCTCCTCATTATGAATGCGTACGGCAATTTCTTGTGAAGCTTCGGATACAATAACATCTACCTCCCCAGTACCCACTTCAATTGAAATATGAAAGTTAATTATATATGACTTTAGTCCATATTTATGCAAGAACCGAACTAGAATGGGAAGTACTCATGATTAACCAATGTTGTATTTATCAAAACGTGCTTAATAGTGTGATTCTGATTAATGTCGAAAAAATTTGCTACGTTATTAAATAAATCTTAGACTGTAATTTATTCTACCTCGTCAACATCGTCATCATTTTTTTGCATGCTTTGTTTTCTAAAAATGCTGAGTTCATACTTAAAAAAATGAGGAACAATTACGAATCCCATTTTATTTATGTCACAATGTTTCTTTTAGTCTACCTCTTTCTTGAAATCTAAATATGCATTATTACATTATAGTACATTCTTTGTGTTTCTTTATTAATTAATTTATATTAACGCGTCCATATTATGTTTTTAATGATTTTGAAGTATTGCTGATTCAAGTTTTTTTAGCAAATTAAAAGCATACATTGTATTACTAATAGGTAGTATCTCATTATCGTCAGCTGATTGAATACATATACTAGCTATATCGCTTATTATTAAAAATACGATATATTCGAATGTAACGAACTTATTTAATCTTATCGTCTCGTCGTTATCAACATATGTAGTTTTAATAACGAATTCGAGAGATTATGAGGTATCTCGAATTCTTAATTTTTTTATAATAACAAAGATGGATATCTATGACTTTTCGCAAAGAAACTGTTCCGCCAATATCAACAGTAACCTATTAACAATAAAAATCTCACGATTCTTCAAAGATCTCAAAGCCATTTTACTATGGCTCAGTCACAACTACTGGAACGAAGTTTTACGAACTGTTACAGATAAGTAATCTCCATCAATAGTCCGATACAGATTGAGTGATCGATTCTCAGTCTATGTATCATATTAACCGTCCATATCTATACTTAAAAAGTTAATAAAGATGGGCTATTTTACTGTCTTATTGTAATTCCATGACTTAACGAGCTTTTTATTTAATTTTGTTTAGGTCAACGCTTAGAAGCATAATTATTTATTATTTTTCTGGCAGAAATATCGAGATTTCTGATGATTAGTAAATCTCTTGATACAAAATGAACTTTGCCATGATAATAAACACATGTTTTCCATAATAACGAGTTATTATTATTTTCAATTAAATTATCAGTAGCAATATGAATGATGGCTGCTTGAATGCCTTTCATTAATTCCAAGATCAATCAAAACTTGACCTCTATAGTCTAACATGTTGACCCGGGTACAGTTATTTATTTAAACTTTATGTACAATAGTGGTACATAAAGTTGATTGTGAGTTGGTTGGTTTATCTGTTGATAGAATTTGATACTTCTCATTGTTCTATAATAATACAGTATTGAAATGTTATATATTCATCTACATTCAGCTCAGTGCTATCGGCACTGGGCTGAACACTGTATGTAACAATAAAGGCTGTAAACTCATTAACGTTATACGAGATAATTCGTATTTTTGTTGAGCTCATTAGTGTCATTAGCTGTGTCGCGATACTTTTCACTTTCGATATTTTAAATGAGCAGTAGTATTATTATATTTCTGTTTAATATGATGCGCTTAGTCATTACCAAAGTGCTGTGGTATTTTTGTCTAGTAGCCAGGTCCCTGGCAAATTAACATCGTTTGTCTTTACCATATTCAATACCTGCTGACTTGCACTAACGAAAAGCATATATGAAATTCTCAACTGTATAAAAAGCTTTAGGTATCAATGGAAGTAGATTAGGTTGCAATCAAGATCACCAAGATAAGTAATTAAATAAGTAGCGTTGCGAAACCTAAATCGATAACAACTCTTTTTTTCAAAATAATGTAGATTATTATTAAAAGTGACTTATTAATAAACAACTTACTTAAACTGACAAACAAATCTACAGGCAAGATTATTTGAAAACAAAGCCGATGAAAATTATGACAATATTCAGGAGAATAGGGGCTTGCACGATTATGTTTACACAACAGACAAAACATAGATCGTGGGAGACTCTTGCTCTAGAACTCGTAGTGTAGTACTTACTGAAGGTGTGACAAAAACCATAATAATGGTAGATTGGTACAATAGAATGGCGAATATAAACCATAGATACATGCGACGGTCTAAAGATGAGTTAAGAAACCGGGATATATTAGTGTGAATTTCCTTTGTAAACTCTGCGTTGACTGTAATTAATCGACTTCAAAAAATTGAGGAGGTTCTCAGTTCATCGGATTTTTTTTTATTTTTTATGTAGGTATGTTCCCCGATTACTCGAAGATGGCTGGACCGATTTGGATTTATTTTTTTGTTTGAAATGGTATACTCCCCGGAGGTCCCATGATCATCAAGTCAGGATCTGATGATGGTATCCTGGAGAAATAGAGAGAACTCTTCAAATTTTATAGGCACACTTGAAGCGATTCGGGTAGTTTTTGGAAGAGTACTTTCCCGGAGTGGTTCCATTTCAATTTGGTGAAGATCTGATGAAGAACTTCGGAGATAGGCAACGGAACTCCTCAATAAATGATAGTAAATTGACTGGGATTGCTGAAATCTCATGTCTGTCTATTGTTTACACCATTTCTTAACATAACATCACGCCGGTACGCTGTGAAGGGGTAAGCACATGTGCACCACTAAAAAGTAAAACAAAAAACACCGACTGCCGAAATTAAAGTCATCTTATACTTTGTAGGATTTTTTATTTGGTTGTATTTTTTTGGAAACAGTTTTTTTTATATAAACCTAGTCACTAACACCCAAATTAAAAATTTAACTTATTTGTTTAAGAAATATTCTATTACTCAACTAATTAGCTTAGTTGCCACTAAGCTAGAAATTAGTTAATAGAATATAATCAAAATAAATATTTGGGCAGCTCCACTTGAAAACATATACGATAAGAATACAAAATATGATGAAATAGATCAAACCCCCTAGGTACGACACCTAGGGGGTTCGATAACTTTGATAAGACTTAAACCATAATGTATGGTGGACAACAATTTATTCTGGGTCTGTTTTTTCGTAATGCTAAGACTACTCAATAGAACCACAACGTATTGCGAAATAAAACAATAATAACCACGCAGTAATGTGTTGAGTTCAAAGATCAAATTCTTAGACCAACGGTGACATGTTGTTGTTGCTCAATATACTGCTAGTATGAGCAGTGAGCATGTAGTTAGCCATTGCTCATACTAACATACTCATATGGTCCCATAGCCATAGGGCTAGGGGCCTTACGTGCCCATTGTTGGTACACCTTGACCCATTTAGACAGGGCGTTTATCAGAATCAAAGCAAGGGCAGATCTCTTTTATCGGAGACATTAAATCAATTTAAACGAAAATGATGAAACAATATGATAGTCAGAGTTATTTTTAAAATTTCTTACTTTATCAAAAGATATCGTTACATGGAACTTGGTAAGTTAATATTTGATTCTGTGATGCCGCAAAGCATCCTTTTGTTTTAATTATGATCTGAAAACGATGAAAATGACAAATATAAAATGTTGATGGTTAAAAAGAAGCATGCAAGTTTTGTCTGCCGCAGACTGAAAAAAAATACTCTTGTGTTAAAACCGTTCTACATTTTGTCAACTTTGCACAGCAATAGTAGCGTGTGTTTACTTTTACTTATCATAGTCACTTGGTCTACCATCTTCACTTTTACTTGACCGACGATTGTTATTCAATTTTGTACCCAAGTGTCAAAAAGTACTTCAATATTCAGGTTTCCTTTGTATTAGAAAATGTTGAAGCTTGATCGTTACGCAAACCCTTGAAAAACCTTTTGAACGCCATTGTCACATATACGTGACAAACAAGCGCGTGCCCTGTACGCCAAACGTCACAAATATGTGACATGAAATACGGCGAATTTGTAGCTTAGCATCGTCGCCCCGATGAATTTATGCTCTGGCGATCAAAAGGTTAAAAAAGTTATCTCTTAGTAAATAAGATGATTTAAATTAGCAGTAATATTCCGAAAAAAAAAACACCGTTTCCAATTAATACAAGGTTCAGTCAATGACTGCTCCCGAAGAACTATTCTTAGAACATGAGCATCATGATTATACTACAAGTAAACTATATCAAATGTCACAAATAAACCCACTAAACGGTAATGTGACCAAGATAATTGCGCTAAGAAGCCATGATTCAGATTCCATTTGGTGCACTTAACTCATCAAATATGTCCAGCGTAATTCAGCGACTCAAGGAAACTACTAAATATTTAAATGACCCTGTAATTTACGATCGGAACGTGCAATTTGTAATTCTTGGTATACTGAATAGTAAAGTTTCGCTACAATTGTCTTCAGAAGTAATTATGGGTATTTAATATTTAGAGCTTTGTGTAGACGATATTTTACTGTCTAATCATTGTCTTCAAGGACTGTATTTTCCAGTTAACTAGGTTCCTGCTCTTCCTCTTTTTCGTCTTTACTCCCGGATTCGACCAGTGCCATACAATTTATAACGTCACTCATGCAAGAAATACGTGTGGCGTCGTGCCGCACTGTTTATTTTCCTTTCAGCTTAACACAAAAGCACGTGACGATACAATGCCCACATAATATACACGATAAACACATAGGTTACTTCACTGACCACAAGGTGCGGTAACAAGAATGACCGAATTGCGGTAAGAGACGAAGATGTCACCAAACTGGTAATCTTGGCACATCGTCGTCACACTTCGTGGGACTTCGTGAAACATCGGCTTTTATACAGCTTCCTTTAGAAAGTACATTCTAGACTTTGATTGGAGTGACTTCTAATTTATCATCATCAGCAGTTTTTTCGAAAGCTCACTTTGCTAATAAATCTTCTTTGTAATTCACGCTGTTCTCTTTTTCTTCAAAACCATTGGAACTAACATTGGTTCCTTCGTTGATCTGTTCTTAGCTAGGTCTGATTAAACGGAGTGCTCTTGAGGAAAGCTAACTCTATTTAAAACTGCTACCTACATACTTGGCCATCGATCAAAGTGTGCTTACAGAACACTTTTCTTCCCGGGTGTTATGTTGCTTTTCTATGGCATCTCCTGCTTATAATATGTATTTTTAAACGCTAACGTTAGAAGAAGTTCAAGGGCTAATTATATTTGATTAATATTTGAATTTGTTGAATTGGTTATGCCAAAGACAGAATAGTTTCTAGATGTATCATAGGCTATAAATTGTTTTGAAAATAGGCAACCAGCAAATATTTTAACGGATGAATTGTATGAAAGACCAAGTGTTTGTTCTTTATGATTTATAAGTCCAAGGTGCCAAACTATTTGAGTTTAGTCGGAGGCAATAAATACAGTGCTGGAAAGTTTTGTTAGGTGTCGAATAAAAATGTCTTATCCAATTGGAACCTGGGGCATAGACCCGCTCTATTGTTTATTATTTATTTTGTCGTGATACACATATTCTTCCGAAGATCGTACCGCATGTTGCCTCATAGTGGTCCCAAGGGCATACCTTTGCTTCGAAGTCGTTGGAGACATTTAGTGACAAGACAATTATGTCACAGATTTATTTGAATATTTGTAGAAAGGTTTCAACATATTTACAAAATCTTGTCACTAGTGTTTGCTAGGTCGCCTGGGAATTTTTAATGGGTGTAGTTGTGTCCAATTCTAAAAGTATTTAGGTTCAATTATATACCACACGACACATGCTCGTTTAAAAATAGATAGTGTCGTTTTGGGCGGTCTCTGTCTGGTTCTACATTTCGTTTTTTTTTTTAAATATTTCCACTAATAGAAAGCTTTAATTACATTATTATTGCTGAGGGCCAGTAGATTTAAAAAAAAAAATGGCTCCTGGAATAGGCCATGGGGGCGAAGCCACGCGAATACCGTAGTATCTTTAAACGTTTCAATAATTATTAAGTACCTACGTTTTGTGTGTTTGAGTGGGGGGTCCCTGAATGGTTTAGATTTGCAATTCGGCCCGATTACGAGTAGCTATTGTTCTGGCAGGACAACGTCTGTCAGGACTGCTAGTAACCAATATAAATCAATTGGTACTCTCATAGAAGCCCATTTACAGAACTGCGTTTAAAATTTTGCTATCGACCGTGCGACTACTTCGCACGATCGATAGCAAAACTGTAACAAATGTATGACTTCTTAATACAATGAAGTTTAATGATAGGGGTCCTAATGACTTCATTAACGTTAAACAGTTAACAATACTCACACACTAAATGTTTCGCATATCATCTGCCCGTATAATCTCTTGTGATGTTAAATCGAGCATTGTCAACTGAGATGCCCTAAGATTGACAAGAAAAAAAAAAGAGAATTTTCAGAAAAAATACAATTTACAAAATTCCTCAGACTGAGCTCGTACCACTAACAACTACGTTTTAGCGGAAATAAAAGAAGTTAATGATTTAGTGTAAATTATACGTAAGATATACAAAGCGTATCTCCTGTTACGCAGAGTCCCTACAAACAGAAACCTTGGACTCTTGCCAAACTATGTTTCCCTAGTCCGCAGTCGTCAGTGTCATTGACAATTTAATAATTATAGTTTTCCGCCATAAAGTAGGTACATGAAATAACTCACCAATTTATGTTTCTTTTCCACAGTATTTTAGGTGCTAAACGTTGTCGTTTCAACTCTACCTTTCATTATATTTAGTTTGCACAATATAATGCAATATTTTTCACTACATTTTTAAGGAAAATTCACTCTGCGTGCTCGCTTAGATTGCCATTTATTTTGTCTTTGGCGTTCATATATACCAATGTAACTTTTCTATGTCTTTTCCTTGCTCGCACTTTTTGATCAATACTTCAATAAATCCATAAGTACTAATATAATAAATGAGTAAGTTCCTCTGTCTGTTAGACTAATATTTCACGCTTTAAAGGTTGGCCGAAACTTTGCATACAGGAAGACTTTATCCTGGAGTAGAACAAAGGATACTTCTCATCCCATGAGGATGTTCCCTTGGGCCGATTTCCGTCATCCACTATATATTTTTCTATCAAGGTTGATGACCTACTCCACAGATATTTCTGTCTTCATCTTTTATCGCGTCACAGTAGGTATCTTCAAAACCAATCTTATCAACAGCCGAGATATCTTATCTCTGATATCTCAGTTAACTGTAGGATTAGTATCTTTAAGCAAATTTCTCAAATAAGACGGTTATTTGGAATTTCCCTGTACTACGTCAATTACTGTGTTTATTTGCATTTCAGATGAAAGTAATCTAATCAGAAGTGTTGAAACAATAAAAATAATAAATAACTTCAAATATTTATACAAAAAATTGGATTCATGTTTGTAATAGTAATTCAATTTTGTGGACAGTCAGCTACAAAGGTTTTGGTGACTATATTTCACGACTCAGATCCAGATACCTAGCGTGTTTTATATCAGCTGTGTTAAACCAGTAAATACCAGCACACAGATAATCATAACACATTCTAGCTCGGGAAGTAAAGCAATCTTATCAGTTCAATCCAACACCTTTGCTCCAGAGGAGATAACGGCTCGACTTTACAACTGAAACATCCTCCATCTATCTACGTAATAGTGTTGTCAGATAAAGTTTCTGCATTAGTACTATCATAAAACTGAATTACATACACTTCTTATGTGTACTGTTCAGTAAAAATGTTCATAGTCCCCTCATTTTATTTTATTATGGGTGTAATATACCCTACTCCTAATACGAGTATACTCCTAAGACGACGCCGGCGGCTTGACTTCGTTATTCAGCTAATTTGCCACCATAATGCATGATTAGTATCTGGGAGACCGAGCGGCGAACCAATTCGATTAAGTCCAACGAGTTCTACTTAGTCAACTATTAATTGAATCGATTTATTTTATGGAAACTTAATAACTACATCGGCGGCTTTCAAAAGCTTTTGTAGTTGGTAAACATGGTACTCGCACTATTTTCATATTCTATTGTTACCTATTAATATACATTTTCAAAAATTGCTCGAATAATTCGGATATTTCATATGCCTTGGTTAGTTTAATAAGGGTTATTGATTTAATTGTTTAACATAATAATATGGTAGTTACCTACCGTATGCAAAGCCAAAGAATGTTTGAATAACGGTTATAGCAAGTACGCTTTATTGTTATTAACAAAAAAATATAATCACAGGTAATTGCTATTTAGTTTTTACTGCGAGTTTTGCCCGAGAATTGCCCGTGTAAACGCACCATAATTAAAGCTAGAGTAATAATCAATTGCTAATGATTTATAAACAATAGTTGCATTGCCAGCACTCTAAAATGGAAAATGGCAACATAAAAATAAGGTAAATACTGCAACCCTACACTCCGTGCGCGTAGCTATCTTGCTACCGATTAGTACCGATAGTAGAGCTTTAGAGCCGTGATGGTGGTGCATGACTGTGAACAACTTTTACTTTGAACTAACCCCGGAATAGTGAAAAAAAATCAGCTGTTCAGAGGGCCTAGTTCGAATGTTTTTGACGTATAGTAACGTGATATAAAATGTTATCTACAATAGCTTTAATGCTCGTTTCACACATAATATTTATTTGAATTGGATACTATATTCATATTTTTGTTTGATATAATTGTGTAAGACGCATAAAATTGACTCAAAATATGGTTTGTAGTTTTTTATATTCAAAATTCCCTTACGTTAACGATAGTGTAACGTTACTTACTGTAGTCAAAACATTCGTGCAAGGCCCTCTGTAAATTTTGTCGAGTTACGCGCTCTTAAATGTATATGTATGGGCCGTTGTATTTTTTCGCAATTTCAGTGTTGGTCCCATAGTAAAAATTGTTCAAAATGATGAGTACAATAACCCCTTTACAGGTATTGCGTTTATTCTGTTACACATTGTAAATTGATTAATAATTGCTAGTTTTCTAAAAATAAATATCACTAGTTCGACGATCGAATTTATTAATCGAACTAGTGAAAACAAACGAGTAGTTCGACGATCGAACTAATGAATCGAACTATTGAAAACAAACGAGTAGTTCGACACTCGAACAATTGAGAAAAAAAAACTCACTAGTTCGATCGTCGAACTAGTGAGATTTTTTTCAAAAAGCTTTTAACAAAAGAAAACAAACGTCTTTTTGTACCTATGATGTACATAGTTAACTAGAACATGTCTTGGTAGAGATATTACTTTAATTGCGTTTGCCCCAAAGCGGTTTATGTCAGCATGCTAATCATTATGACATGTTCTCCGTTGTGATAATTATGTTGTATTGTCTTCGTCTCGTCTCTTCCGTGTATGTTTAATGGATATGATCTTTGGTTAATCATTCTTTGCAAGGCGACGAGAGGCGATTGCGCCTCAGGGCAAGAAAGTTTTCCTGCAGGCTCTACACAGCACCGGTTTTGCATTTTCGCGATACGATTGACTGATACTATTTGACTATAATTCAAAATGGCTTCAATATACGGACAAGTTTGTAAAATTGTCTGTAGCTAAACGCCGTGGGAAATATTATATGTATCTGCTTTTCGATAAGTAGATACATGGGCAACGGATTAAAAAGGATTTTTTTTAATTAATGTAAATTACGGAAACTGGTGGTATTCTATAAAACTGTATTACCAAAGGTTGCATATGCCGGTGAACTTGGCAGATCATATTCCAGCAGAGCTCAAAAAAAAGTGAGTTCTATTCG
>NDFZ01005222.1:392991-406240 GCA_002192655.3 Mamestra configurata | reverse complement strand
CTCGCAGTTCAGCACACTAAGGCTGGTTACTGCTTAACCGGACTATCCTGTGGTGGCCTTAAATGACTCTAAGGCCCCCAGCCAGGGCTTACAAACTAAAATAAAACTAAAACTAAATGACCGCTCGCTAGGGCATCCCCTGTGGGATAAGGACCTCGGCTAGCGGCGTCATTTGGGAGGAACAGCAAGGGACAGGCTGGGTCGTAACATTATTTGGGGAGTTTAAAACTACTGGCTCAGCGACGCGGGCTGGCTCGGTAATCAAAGGTCGGGGAGGGTTATTACTGGGACGTCGCGATGGGCCCCGGCGGCGGGGCCGGAAAACGGAACGCGGTCTGTGTCGTGTGTGTTTTCGAAGAGTGCTGGTTTCCCTACGGCTCTCTTGAATCTGGGTGATGGGGTCGTCGGGTTCGACGAGGGTATGCCTCGGGCGGCGAGTCCTACTGATCTGTGAGGGAGTGTATCGGGTAGCCGATGCGATAAGGGGATTTTGGTGTTTTGAAGCAGTTTTGATGAAACGCTGCGATAGTCGTTTCATGAACTGCTTCACTGTCGGGATTTTACATGTTGTGTTTGAAACGGGCCAATTTATATCTACAGCCAGTCCGGGCTGCAGGTTGCGCTGGAGGAGGGGATGGGTCTAGGGGTCCGGACCCCCCCTCCCCTCCTAAGCATAAGACGGAAATTAAAATCATGGAATATTGGACGTATTCAGACTTATTGGAACGCCAAATATCTCGATGTTGCAGTACTTCAATCGATATTTTAACAAGAAAAACGAATACAACTATACACTCTTATTTTACATCAGACCCAAGCAAAACTATGGTTTTGCTTGAGTCTGATGTAAAATAAGAAGCTTCCAAAGACAAACCAGCAAATATGTTTGCTGGTATGTATTTCGAGCTCGCTCTGGTGAACTACAGTGCAATTCTGTTAACATATCGAAGTGATAACTTAAGTGAAGTGAACGACAAGTGAGCTGTCAAACCATACAAACAAGATGAAATGACAGGTAACTTGTCGTTCACTCCACCTAAGTGTACACGGTGAAATGTCAACAGAATAGACCGGCTGTTTCTGTATCAAAGTAAATCCGAGGCGAGATCCTAACATTTTTGAGCTCGCTTGTTGTACATTCTCAAACTATAACTATATCCAAAACTCAAAACCAGCGAGATGGAGTGCAAACATCTTCGAATTCGCCTCGCTCGCTATTACTAGCTTTTGCCCGTGATTTCATATGTGCATATCCTGTTTTTTCCCGTTCCCGTAGGAATTTCGGGAAAATCCACTTAGTGCTTCCCTACACTCCACAAGGAACCTACATGCCAAATTTTAGCTTTTTACGACCAGTAGTTTTGGCTGTGCGTTGTCTATCAGTCAGTCAGTAACGGAAGAACTTAACTTTTCCAAGACAAGTAGGTATTGAAATGTTTAAGCTCGCTTCGTTCGCTCTTTCAATATTCCTTCTTAATAAAAATAATTCCATTGTCTGTGTGGAACTCATGAATGCAGAAGAGTTGATTTTGTGGATTTGGCAAAATAATGTCTGTTTTCAAGAATTTTGCATCAAGGATTTACTAAGGAAGGAAGTTTTGGCTGTGCGTTGTCTATCAGTAAGTCAGTAACGGAAGAACTTAACATTTCCAAGACAGGTATTGAAATGTTTAAGCTCGCTTCGTTCGCTCTTTCAATATTCCTTCTTAATAAAAATAATTCCATTGTCTGTGTGGAACTCATGAATGCAGAAGAGTTGATGTTGTGGATTTGGCAAAATAATGTCTGTTTTAAGAATTTCGCATCAAGGATTTACTAATTCTTAACAGAAATAAAACAAAAACATTTTGAGAAAACTGGTTCAAAAATATTGCAAAACATTTTGATCCGATTATCGAATATTGTCGATATATTTACATTTAATGATGACAGGACTATTGAGCAGGTGTTTTCATACAAAACAAGGAAACACTTTTTTTTACTGCTGGTAACCCAATGAAAAACAGTTGTCAAACGGGATATCTCCACGTAACGCGTGCTTGCGTTTCCATCGTTTTCTCATCATAATTATATTAACAATATTATTTCCGCGGCGATGAATATATAGAAAAATTGCCACATAATAGTACCACATTATTTAGGCGTTAGATATACAAATCCAGCCAGGTATGTGGTCTAATATCGTGTTACAACTCGTGTTACTTTTTGGATTTGCTTTGACACCGGTCTTTGTTAGTGATAGCACATTTTTGGCACTAAAATAACTATTTGTATTGCAGTATGAAGACTTGGGGGCTTCTCCTGGTTGCCGCTTTGGCATTAAGCAGCAGTTATGCCGTGGATAAGAACAATTTTAAGACTTGCGATCAATCGGGTTTTTGCAAAAGATTGCGTGGTTTCAAGCCCGAAAAATCGCAGTATTCGCTTAATTTAGATACTGTTATGGTTCACGGAAATGTCCTTTCGGCCGAAGTCAATACCGTAGACACATCAACGCCCCAGAGAAACGTTTTGGTAAGTAGAAATATCATATTTTTATTTGTCTGAAATACCTACAAATGCATTGGTGATTGGGCATCTGCCAAGCTATTTTTGTAATAAACTTCTTAGATGCAGTTAACTACATGTTACGGAAAGTATTTGCCTATATCACGAATTTCATCCTAAAAAATTATTTATTGCTGCATGAAAAAACCCTTGACTTACAAGTTGAAAGTATTATTATTATCTTGTCAGGTTCTTAGCCTAGCTGAACTGAGTTTTATGTTGAGATGATAAATCATAGTCTCATTACTACTAAAACAGAAGTCAAAAAACTACTAATAAACACAATAGTAAAAAAAACAATTACTTTTTATGTGCTGATGAAGAATTTTTATAGCTTTTGTTATGAGTTAATCAATAGTGTTTGCATTGTTGTTCCAATTAACACTGTAACGGTATGCCATTAAAAGAACAATACCTAAACTTTTTCTGTACCTAAAAGTATTCTTCTTGTTCTTCAGCTGCTTTTAATGTTACAAACCATGGCATTTTAAATTATTAGTTAATCCACAAAAAAATAAAATAGGATTACAAAAACCTGAAAAATATAAAATAAAACAAGTAAATCAAATTTATTGAATTCCATATTACCTAACTCTGCAAACAAAAAATGTAACAATATGGACAAAATAAAACCCTGCTGTTCCATGCAAAAATACTGTTAGTCTTTAGCCCATCATACATGTATAACAACAGTTTGTTTGCTTGTAGCTTAATCTTTAATCAATGGGTAATTTTTTTTTTTTTGACACAGTGGCACTACGCTCTGAGGCTGTCAGCCCTTGTCGATGGCACCTTCAGGGTTGAAATCGATGAAGCAGATCCTCTGTACCCGAGGTACAGAACGCAGTTGGCTCTCAAGGGAGAACCCAAGGCCGATGGGTAAGAAAATAGTATTAATATTTCAATCTAATTTTTAAATTATTATGAAAAGTAACTTTAACACTTACAGTTAAGGTTCAGATTCTCCTGCAACTTTAGTATTTTATGACCTTTTCAATTATACTAATAATAGGGTATTTCACTGAAAAATTCTAATTAGTCCGTCCTTCACTGTTAACAATTGTGCCATCATAGTGATGTCACGCGTGTTTTCAACGCACTGTCTTCATTTTTTATTTATCTGAAAAATTTCTTTAATTTGCTTTAATGAATTAATCAAGTATGCATAGCCAATCGAAATAAAACAAAGCCAATCGAAATAAATTGCTTTTGATAAGCCTACTTGTAACATGTTAATCCTTATCAAAACAAATAATTCAATCATAGGTACCTAATTCAAGCCTAAATGAGTTTGCTTTTCCAACCTATTATTATTAACGGCCGGTCTCGATTACGTATCTACCTTTAACCTACTGTCAAATTAGCTACCATCAGTAGCCTGGCAAACATAACATTTCAGCTACTTTTGGCAGCTACTTTGACAGTTGGTTAAAGGTAGATACGTTGTTGAGACCGGCCGTAAGAGTTTCACAAGCAGAACTGTATCACTACCAGCGGTTTTTTTTTTTCACTATCAACATAAAACTGGACTATCTCGGGATCTATGTATCTTGAAAAGTTCTGTACCGATTACGAAATTCTTTCAATGACAGGAAACACAAACACCAGAGATGTGCGAGGCTGATTAGCTAGGAATGTGTTAGTTAAGAACCAATAGAATCGCTTTTGCTGAGGGAGGCTAGGTGAGTGAAGCGATTCAATTGGTTCTCACAAACACATCACTTACCCCCAACCTTAAGGTGGATACTGACCGGTGTTATGGGGCGTAATGTAACATATTACAAAGCGAGCATTCGAGCAGTCAGTACGTTGAAACGAGCACGAACATGATGCGTATGTGTTTTGTTTAACACGGATTTTAGGACACGGCGTAACATAACATGCTCGCTGCGAATGTTACGTTACGGATACGTGAAATAGGCAACACGCACGAAAATGCATTTTTTCTGTGGGAAGTGGAGCAAAAGAGTGGTTAGAAGTTTGTTTCGCATGTTAGCTCTGCGACTCCAAAGATACAGCCAGACATACGGTGTAATCTAACTAATAACGCTCCATGAACACCTTTTGAGTAGAGAACCCTAAAAAAACAACAAAACCTTTTCCTTGTCTTACGGCTCTGTACCCCAAAAGAAAAAAATCGGTGCCCTTATCACCATTCGCTTTCCGTCTCTCCGTCTATCTTTCTGTCTGTCAAAAACCTTTTTCTCCGAAACTGACTGCACGAATGCTCGCTTTGTAACAAGTTACATTACGCCCCGTAATACCGGTCAGTACCTTTAAGTTTGTAGTATCATCAATGCCGCCACATGAAAAACTAATAAGCGATGGAGTGAGTGAACTATGGAGTTTCTTGTCCGTTCTTCTCCATAAGAATCTACCTTTCCGAAGGGACAGTAGAGTCACTTTATTAATGTAAAATTGTTATTTTACTGAACTGTAAACGATGACGTTCAAAAGTGCCGTTTAATGGCCTAATTGAAATAAACGTTTTGACTTTGACTTTGACTTTGAGCGAAATTTGCACGGCAACAGAAAGAACCGCAATGCCATCTATCCTGTCAGCGACGAACTACCAACGCACCTGCATCGCGCAAGCATAGTTCTCCGTGCGATTTGAACATACATATACAACAGTCCGAATATCAACTATCGGGCAGTTGCCCACCAGACACAACAACCGTCTGGTCAGAGGATCCTCCCATTTCTCCTCAGTATTATTTCTTATGGTATAAAACAAAGAACATATCTTTATTGCGCCCACAGCATCAAGCTGGTATCCAACGAGAACGGCAAGCTGACCCTAGCGAACAGCCAAGGACACAAAGTGGTGATCACAGCAGAACCCCTGCTATTGGAGTTCGTGAACACGGCTGGTGAAGTCGCCGTCGTGTTGAACGACAATGGACAGCTGGTCGTCGAGCCGCTGAGAGTGAAGAAGGAAAGGATTGACGATGATGATGGAAATATTGTGGAAGTCGTGAGTGTGCTTTTGTGTTTGTTTCGCTTTGAAAATGGTTAATTTGTTCATTGGTGGTGGGCAACATCTGATTCTGGCTAAAAGCTGATGGCATACATAGAATAAAAAAAATGGCAACAAAAGGTTACCAGCACTAAAAACTTCAGGAAAACCTTTACCCAGCAATGAATAGTTAAATAATTAGATTGACGACACGGTGGGCGCAGTGGTTGAGCGATTGGCTGCTGCGCTTTGTGTCGCGGGTTCGATTCCCGCACGGAACAAATATTTGTATGGCCTGCAGATAGTTGTTCCGGGTCTGGATGTTTGTGTATGTGAGTTTGTATGTTTGTAAACGCACCCACGACACAGGAGAAATTCCTAGTGTGGGGCAACGCTTTTTTTTTAAGTTTAAATAATTAAAATAAATAAATGGAAACAAGAAAATAAGGTGCCATTTTCCTCTGCTCTAACTTGTAGAGGAAAAGATTCGAAGTAATAATTAATCCATGGGGAAAATAGGACGATACTTTTGATACCTAATATCAGCTGTTATCAGCAGACGAAGGTCCAGATTAAATTATAGGCTTATAAAATTCGTACTTGCAAAAATCAACGCAGCTACTTTAAAAAAAAACATGCGGGGCAGTCTTTCGGGACTGCCGATGGAAGTGAAAACTAAGTAACTTGTGAATTGTATCGTCGAGCTATTAGATTGTTATTTTTGAATTTGGAAAGCATTCGGTGACGAGTTGAGTTTCATGATTTTTGTTCATCCAAAAAGTACACATATATACACAGTATACATATAGCTCATGGAAAGCCTTCGGTGACGATGACCAGAGTTTCATGATTTTTGTTCACCCAAAAAGTGCTCAACGCGCCTAAAGAAGTTTTCACTAACTATATGTGAACTGGATTGGTCCAGTAATTTCTGAACAAATTGGCTCTTAGAGACAGACAGACAACACAAGTCATCCTAAAAGGCGTAATCTCAATACAAAACGATCATCGCCCGAATACGTGATCGTCGCGTTCATTTGTATGGCACGATCGCGTATTCCCGCGATGATACGACGCCGCGACGCCTAAGGGTTCCGTCTGCTCATTAGGACGTTCAGAACCCTACTAAACTTTTGTGAATAATGTTCTGCAAAAAAATATGTTTTATGTAAAGTAACAGGTGAAAGTTAATGTTTGATGTCGTTTCCGTGTCTGTTTGCTCAGGTTGGGTTTCATAGCATGACATGTGTCGATAAAATAATTATTATCATTGTAAAATGATATCTAGTAGGAAAACGTTATTTGTGTGATGAGAATTGACGGTTTCAAAGAACAAAGATTTTATACAATGTTTCCCATCTCATTTCCACCCCTTAAAGTTTAAATTTACATTAATTTTCTTTCTTAGCCGTTGCGTACGTTATAAAATAAACCTATATTCCAAATGTCAGCTTTTTAGACTGAAATTTGGATGTGCGTTGATAGGCAATTGGAACAAACGGTTTTATAAATCCATACTAATATTATAAATGAGAAAGTGTGTCTGTCTGTATGTTACATCTTCACGCTTAAACCGCTGAACCGATTTAGATGAAATTTGGTATGAAGATAGTTTGAGTCCCGGGAAAGGACATAGGATAGCTTTTATCCCGGGAGTATGTGCCATTGGGATAATTTTCGACATTCACGCGGGCAGAGTCGCTGGCGGCAGCTAGTATTAGATATAAAGATTTCATTTATTCCTACATAAATAGCGATAAGAAACCCGTGTTATAAGTCTGTATGTATGCTTGGATGTTGTCTATCATGCCAAAACGGCTAAACGGATTTGGATAACATTTGGGACGCATGTAGACCATGGCCTGCATAGGATACTTTTTGATCTCGGTGGCGGTACGTCACTAGCAAAGACTAGTTATTTCATAAGATATTGAAGCTGCCACCTTATTTCTTTGGTCAAAAAACTTGACGAACAATCGGTGGGCAAACTCGAATATTATCAACAAAGAACAAACAGTCAATATTACTCATCGATTGACTAGCCCCACCAATACAGGTAACTTAGACAAAACAAATGATTATTGTGTCTTCATCTTAATTTATCTGTTTTGATAAAATGATAAGATACTGATGTAAATCTCCTTTGTTCTTTGATCCGGTGTCGTTAATCCATAACAAAAGAAAGAGCACATCTGTATTTCTTGGCGAAGGTGGGTGTATGATTGACTGGCTTGTTGGTCGAGTGGTTAGTGACCCTGACTGCTAAACCGCAGGTCGTGGGTCCGATTCCCACCCAAGACAAATCTTTGTGTGATGAGCATGATAATTTGTTCTGTGTCTGGGTGTAATTGGTCTATAATATGTATGTATTTAGAAATATATAAGTATGTTTATCAGTTGTCTGGTTGCCATAGCACAGCTTAGGCTCTGCCTAGTTTGGGACCGTGTATGAGTTGTCCCAAGATATTATTATTAGAAATCCACACAAAACTTGTCTAACATCCCAGATATTAAGAAGAAACAAAACCGGCTAAGTGCGAAAAACACGTTTTTTGTATAGTTCCCTTTATTATAATTTAATTTTTATTATTTGGTTGCTACAGCGGCATTAGAAATACACACTCTGTGAAAATTTCAACTGTCGTATTACGGTTCTTGAGATACAGCCCGCTGACAGACAGACGGACGGAAGGAGGCTTAGTAATAGGTTTCCATTGGTTACCCTTGGGGTACGGAACCCTCAATATCGATGGTATTGCACCTTTCGGGAACTCAAATTTAAAAATAAAACGGTAAAGCAAAGATATTCCGTATACATTCGAAAAATATTTACTAACTACTTGCCGCCTGCGGCTTGGCTAATATACAATGTGTAACTGAATAAACGCAATCGTTGAAAAGGAGTCACTTTACTCATTATTATGAACAACATTTTCTATGGGACCAACATTGAAATTACGAGAAAATAATCGACCGCCCCGAACATTTCTGTGCGCATAACTCGACAACTGAACAGCCGGTATTATTTTGGTTTTGTTCCTATAGTAAAAGTTGTTAATTATGATAGTAAAATGTCCCCTTTTTCTTTAATTAATATATAAAAAAAAAAGGTTTTGCGTTAATTCTGTTACAGCCTGTAACAGACTTGCAGGTTGTAGATTTTCGCATCATTCATCAAAATTGGTTCAGCGATTTATTCTTGAAAGCGTACCGTCGCGGTCGTACCACTTTCTCATTTATAATATTAGTTAGGAATTAGAATTCAAATGAAAAAAACTATTATTAAGCTATCAAGTCCCTCATATAAAGTTACCGTCAACTCTATATTGACTGGCCTGTTGGTCGAGTAGTTAGTGACCCTGACTGCTAAACCGGAGGTTGTGGGTTCGATTCCCAGCCAGGACAAATCTTTGTGCGATGAGCATGATCATTTGTTCTGTGTCTGGGTGTAATTTGTCTATAATATTTATTTATTTAGAAATATCTAAGGATGTTTATCAGTTGTCTGGTTGCCATAGCACAGGCTCTGCCTAGTTTGGGGTCGGATGACCGTGTGTGAGTTGTCCGAAGATATTATAAGAAGTCCCATTTTAGTAGTTTTCTTAGAAGAATTTAAGATTCATAGATTCCATAATCAATAATTCATGCGAATATGTTTGACCGCTTCCCCGACACGCGCAGATTGACGAATGTCATTGATCTCCACTTATCTTGAATACGTGACTGATAAACGTTTCTAAGTTATCTATTGCATTTCTAATATTGACGACGGAGTTTGCGGAATTCCGCGTTAGAATTTACATGAATGATTTTAGTAAAATCTTACTTGTCGGATTTCTGCCAGGGTTGCGGAATTTGTTCGAAAGAGTTACCGCGGCCCTGGAACGCAAAGGGCTTTAGAAGAAACAAGGATGGGTTTAGTCAGTAAGAGTCTGACACGCCCTTCCGCTCCAACCAGAGCGGATGTAGTCATTTGATGATTTCCCAGCCTTAAAAAAAAAAACCTGTCGGATTTGGAAAATTCTTTTTGTATATGACAGCATTAATAGAAGGAAGGACCAACTATACTTTGCGGACTATCAGCGCCCTGCGAGTCCAATATAATAATGGGTTCAGGATGTTGATGGGACTGCCCCGGTTCTGTAGTGCTTCTGGCATGTTCGCACAAGCACACGTTAATGACTTCCATGCCATCATTAGACAGAAGTCTGCCTCGCTGCTCTGCAGAGTGCGGGCCAGTTCCAACTCCATCCTGAAAACCATTGCAGGGAGATACGATTCACCTATATTGTATGATATTNTAACGCTTTTTAAAGCGTATTGTCAAGTGTTTTACACGTGCAGCCTGTGGACCAACTATACTTTGCGGACTATCAGCGCCCTGCGAGTCCAATATAATAATGGGTTCAGGATGTTGATGGGACTGCCCCGGTTCTGTAGTGCTTCTGGCATGTTCGCACAAGCACACGTTAATGACTTCCATGCCATCATTAGACAGAAGTCTGCCTCGCTGCTCTGCAGAGTGCGGGCCAGTTCCAACTCCATCCTGAAAACCATTGCAGGGAGATACGATTCACCTATATTGTATGATATTGTGCAAAGATGTATCTCCAACAATAGGCTTGTAACGTTATAAAATACTAACATAGTTTTTTAAGATATCTTTTTTACTAACCCCCATGGATGTACTTGTCCGAAATAAAGATTATTTTATTTTATTTATTTTATGGCTCATGAGGAAGGCTAAGGTTATACGGGAACGGGAAGAGCCGGGATATGCGCGTACGAAGTCGCGGGCATAAGCTGCTTTCTCTATATGAGGTTTCTATTTATCTATCTATCTAGCTAACTTTGTCCCACTGTTGGACAAAGGTCTCCTGCTCCCTTTTCCACGCAACTGTGTCCTTTGCTAGTTTATCAGTCTTTTCGGTAGGAGTCGAGCTCGTCCCGCTATCTTCACCTTGGTCTGCCGCGATGTCATCTTTTTTTTTTGGTAATGGGGTGGTAGTTACCAAGTTTATTCAACCTTTTTTAAGTTTTTCATAATCATTTTATTAATTTGCAAACATGGGTAATTGGTACAGGTGTTTCATTTATAATAAATTCTCCATATTCTACCGTCACATGGGCATGCAAATTACATTAAATTTCAAATTAAATATTGACATGAAAAATGTAAAGGATACAAATGTCAAATAGAACAATAATGTCAAATGGAACAATTATGTCAAATAGAACAACATTAACTTTTAAATTAAAATAAATTAAATATAGACATGAAAAATTAAAATAATAATAATGTGAAATGGAACAAATGCCAAATAGAAATTAAGTTAACGGTCCCTAAGGAGATTCATCACATCACACATTCCGAGTTTCCGACTGTTCATTACAATACGTATTTGAGTACACAAAAAAGTATAAACATCCGAATTAATAACGTCCTCCTTTTTTGAAGTCGGTTAAAAGAGCTCGTTATCGCTGTATATTGTCACATAGTATATAGCGAATAGCGAGCATACCAAACAGTGTTTAGTGTCAATTCGTCTAATAGTCCCCTACCTCGGCCACTTCCGCTCGAATCTTTCTTACTTCTAATAATATACATTCGTACAGAAGTCCAGATGAATCACCTACAATCCAGATTTAAAGTAACTAATGTGTTATATTTTTCTAAGTCTAAAATTCTGAATCACTGTGTCTATGATTTTTGTTTCTTGGCACTCATTGAGTATGAGTGTTTGGATTATTTTATCTCGACAAATTTGGCCTACTAGGCTACTAAACCAGCAAATTGACATTACAAGCCTTGAATGTTTTCGACCTCAGAAACAACCTTATCTCATCAGATCAGGCAGTTATGGCCAAATGGAGTATCGTAAATACATCCCAAACACAGTACGGAGTGCGAGGCCCCTTCGAAGTGCAGTGCTTTTGCAGTTTTGTGGAGAAATCCTCAACGTATACTCTCCGTCTGGGGTGAACAGTGTGTTCTGCCGGACTCCTACCGACTTAATCCCCGCAGTTCCTTCCGTTTCCATGAGTCGGGAGGAATTCACGTGAAACCCCGTCTGGAAGCCTACTTTCTTGCTTTTCATACCCAACCACCTGCACCTTCCAGGAACTTAACGAGGCTAACGACAGCGGTTCTGACTGGTTCCGGACAAAATAAGAAAAGTTGAGTCAATCGGAGCGAAATTAAAGAAATGAAGGTCTTCTAATCTTTTTGTGTCTATTGTAAGTTACAATAGAGCAATGCTTTTTAGGGTTCCGAACCTCTGTATGGAAAAACGGAACCCTTATAGGATCACTCGGTTGTCAGTCTGTTTGTCCATCTGTCACAGTATTTTTTTTCTGAATCTACTGGACCGATTCAGTTGAAATTGCTTACACATATACCTTGCTTTGCGGATACACGGATGCGCAACGAAAACAATACATTTTGAACTAGGGTCACTTTTTGTGGGGAAATTAGAATCATAAAAAGATTGTTTCAAATTATAATGTGTGCCATACCAAATCAAAGAGCTCATCGTAACGCTCTCAAAAGTTTTAAATATCCCATAACGAAGTTATTAAAGAAAATAAATGAAATTTGACCATTCCCCCCCCCGTTATCTCCGAAACTACTGAGCCTAAAATTTTAAACAAAATACAGATATGTCTTTACTTCTAGATTATTGGAAAACCTAAAAGAAGTCTATGATTTAAAAGTAACAAGTTAAAAAATATTATTCGTTCGGATTCCTTTGCACCTGATTCCGACTCGCACTTGGCCGGTTTTTTATATTTTATGGCCGCCCAGAGCAATCTCCGAATATTAATCTCCAAACGTCACATAAAAGATCACGTCAAGATGAGAAGTGCAATAACACAGATAGTTTAAACTAATCATTCTGTTATCTGTCACGTATTGCTGATAAGTCAAGATCAATGACATGGCCAATCTGCGATTGTAGGTAAGCCGGTCAAATATAAAGATTACAGAGATCTTAAAATACTATGTTTTGTCAGCGTGAGTTTTACTTGTAAACTTGCAACATAACGGTTTTTTGTATTACTATTTATAGGCTTCCATGTAACCACAATTTCACCTGACGGTATACGATGATTTGGTCGACCAAAAAAACAGACAAATTAAAGTGGGACTGAACCAGACACGTTTGCCGCATGTCGAACGGTTCATGGGTTAAAGCAACCACAATGTGGGTCCCAGAAAATGCCCGACGACATCGCGGGAGACAGGCGAAGATGGCGGGACGAGCTTGACGCCTATCGGCATGATTGGTCCACACTTGCCCAAAGCCGGGAGGAATGGAAGAAAGAAAGGCAGGCCTTTGCCCTGCAGTGGGACACAACAGGCTAAAAATAAAATAAATGATTAAAGACCCCTGAAGTTGTAGCTAGTACCAGGAAATACAGACCCAAGGCAAGATATTCCAATCCTCAGCTGTACGCACAATAAAAGTACATATTCCCAAAACAATTTGTGCCTGTGGATGGGATGTCCATGATGATGAAACTGGCTTGGCGGAATTAAATTATACCATGTTACCAATAAAAAAAGTTGAAAATTAAGATAAATTTTGGCACTCTCATGTTTTCGCGAAAATCTAAATATGCCCATATCTTTTTATCGTGTTGACCCAGGAACTTGATTTTTATACACCCAATAGGACCTCAGTATCTGGTATAAATTTCAACTTGCTAGGTCCACCCTTTTTTTTTTTTTTTTTTTTTTTT
>NDFZ01005222.1:381655-391991 GCA_002192655.3 Mamestra configurata | reverse complement strand
AGTGACGCGAGCACTTTCGCCTCCAGGTCCCACGGCGGAGATCCGGCCAGTGCGCAAGCCGCCTCGTAGGAGATCGTGCGATATCCCCTGATGACTCTGACGGCCATCACCCTCTGCGGCCTCCGCAGAACAGTGATGGTGCTGGCCGTCAGGTCAGCCGCCCAGATCGGGGCCCCATACAGGGCCATCGATCGCACGATCCCCACGTACAACCGCCTACAGGCGGTGCTCGGGTCCCCCAGATTGGGAAGCAGCGTTGACAGCGCCCCCGCCGCGCCCAACAACTTGGGCGCCAGCCGCCGGAAGTGGGGGCCGAAATCCCACCGGCTGTCGAGCACCAATCCCAGGTACTTCATGGTGGACTCGACAGCGATTCGGGCCCCACAGCGATTCGGGCCCCGCTAGGTCCACCCTGTCCTAAGAAAATCGGTGGTGACGGACAAGAAAGTGATCTTATAAGGGTTCCTTATTTACCTTTTTAGGTACGGAACCCTATAAACCGACTGGCGCCGAAGTTCAAGGCTTCGGAGCTTTGACTCGACCAGTGCATCATTGCGATGAGGTTCTTGGCTCGTATTTCTTGGTTGAACTTGCTTTAGACTTGAGTCTGTACTGATCTATTATAACGTGGTTTTGAAATATCCACAACCCGATTCTCTGCCTTCCGCATCCAGAATTCTCGTCTATGTATAAAAATAAAACTATTATCAATTACCAGGTCACTAGCGTTTCCGTGCGTAATGAACTAATGACAAAAGAACTTATAATAGACTACTCGATTAAGTTTTATTGAAAACTCATTACGTCACGTATTTAATCTTCCTTTGTTTACCAACTTCGATCTATACACAAACATTATAAAATGTTCAAGGTACAAGGGAACTTGATTTTAACCTGTTTTGGTTTAGCTCTGAATTGAGTGTCTATTTATGTCTTTGAAACCTGTTGCGGTCTTGTGGTCAATGTGATAATTGATTGATTTGAGTCCTCTAGGTAAATAGCATCCACTGTTAATCTGATGCCACATGTAGAATTGTATCACTTCCCGTGGGTGTCGTAAGAGGCGACTAAGGGACTCACCAGAGTATGGGTAGCAGCAATCTTTGTGCATTGCAACAGCTACACTGCGATCGGCAACCCGCCTGCCAAGCGTGGCGATTATGGCAACCTACCCCCCTTTGGGGGAAACCTATGTCCAGCAGTGGACATCTTTCGGCTGATATGATGATGTAGAATGGCTTATTAACCAAACTAAAACAAATATTTTAAAGCTGGTATCTCTGTCGTAATGATCCGTAGGCTTGTTGACGCGCCACAGATAAACTATACATTAATAGTGTACGTGAGGTCAGCCCACTATGTCATATTTATTATCATAATAAACATTATGTAGGAGTAATGAGGTATTAGGTCGTATTTGTTTATTACATAGGTGTACTAGCGACCCGTTCCGGCTTCGAACGGTTGAAAAATGGGAAAATTAAATTTATGTCGTCGCCAAATCGTTTAATTTGCCACCTCATGAAATAGATTAGAAAACATTTATTCGATATGACATAACAACGATAAGTACAGTAAACTTGCGCTGAGCGTTCCCATACCGAAAGGGTTACCATCTCAGCGTTTAATTATGTAAAATTCTTCCATATTACATAATGATTGGTCTCTTCATTAACCTTTTGAACGCCAGAGCATAAAGGCATCGGCGTATCCCCGACGCCAAGCCACAAATTCGCCGTACTTTTTGTACGTACGTTTGACGTACGGGGCACGCGCTTGCTTGTCATGTTTACTTGACACTGGCGTTCAAAAGGTTAAATGGTCATTTTCTTCCATATGGCATTTACTTTCCTCGTTGATCACTTTCTACTAGTGAAAATCGTTAAAAAATCCGTTGCATTTTACAAGAAGTAAGTGGAGGAAAGGACAGGGGCTGCCAACGACTTTGTTTGTATACTGTTTAAGAGTTTTTTTGAAATAAAGATCAGTAGTTCTCCTTTGCATCTTAAAGTCATCATCATCATCAGCCGAAAGACGTCCACTGCTGGACATAGGCCTCCCCCAAAGGGGCGGGGTTTTGCCAGAATCGCTTGGCAGGCGGGTTGACGATCGTAGTGTAGCTGTTGCAATGCACAGAGAATGCTGCTTCCCATTCTCTAGTGAGAATGGGAAGCTTAGTCGCCTTACGGGAACGGAAAAAAAACAAGATATACACATACAAAGTCGTGGGCAAAAGCTAGTAAGATATAAAAACGCATTTTTGTCTAAAGGTCGCTTACGATAAATCGGCGGTCCGAGCTCGATATGTTTAATAAATGTATGTGTTTACAAAATTCTGGTTTGTTTTAAATTTATACAAATGTATGACGATCGTATGAAATGTCTGCCGTTGAAAATAGTGTATTTTAAAACATCCGTTTTTACCGGCGAATATTGGGTAAACCTGCGGCCAACATTATAGTTGTTATTTGACTGATGAACAAACAAAATGTGGAAACATTAAGTATATAACTACAAAAACAAAGGAATAACATACTCAACTGACCGTGCACGACGGTACATTTATATAACAATGATAGAAAACCGGGTATGGTGAATAAAACCACCTGTACTGACTGTGGATAAATTACAAATTTATTTTATTTTACAAGTACGCTGAAGTATTGTTTTTGCCTTCATCATGATCATCCACAGCCCGACTTCGCCCACTGCTGAGCATAGACCTCTCTTCTCTTGTGCCAATCCCCACGTTCCTGTGCCAGCCTCATCCAGGTTCTACCCGCGATGGCAACAGTTTCGTCCGCCTATCTCTGCAACAATTTTTCTTCCAGTCATCGGGCGCCACTCGGTCACTGCCTTACTCCACCCTATCTCCCCTTAATATACATTAAGCCTCCAACAGTTTTCTGACTGCTTAACACACTTACATAATTCTATGAATGTGCGGGTTCACTTGTCAGACAGCATGATTCCTTTATCGCCCCCTCTGTTTGTATTCACTTCGTACCTGGAAAAGGAAAGATCACTCCATTCTTCATTTGTATGTAGATATTTTCTACACTGGGGTATTTCCTTGCTTAACAAATATGATTTTATTTATAAGTCCGGTGCGGTGTAAGGCACTGGTTTTTTTTTCTTTTCAAATCAATAATAAGTTAAAGATATAATGCATCAAAGAGTCGCGTCTAGGTAAAAAGTGTACTTGAAATTTCAACGCAGTTTATCGACATTATCTTATGTTTCTGTGACAACCAATATTTTTTTGTAATCCAACTGTGTAAATAGATTTTTAATCATCCACTCTATTGGGGTTGTAAACATAACTAGGCCATAATTTATGTTGTGTACAATAAAAATAAAAAAGTAATGCTGCCATATTGAATATTATCCTTTGTCATTAACAGCAGGAGGAAGAGGGCACCTGGGGCGAGAACTTCAAGTCTCACCACGACAGCAAGCCACGAGGAAACGAAGCCATCTCTCTCGACTTTAGCTTCCCCGAAGCCGACAATGTTTATGGTATGTTTATGTCGTTATTGTAGACCTTAGGCCACAGGGTTGCGGAATTTGTTCGAAAGAGTCACCGCGGCCCTGGAACGCAAAGGGCTTTAGAAGGAACACGGATGGGTTTTAGTCAGTAAGAGTCTGACACGCCCTTCCGCTCCACCCAGAGCGGAAGAAGTCATCTGATGATTTCCCATCCTTAAAAAAAAAAAAAAAGACCTTAGGCCACATTCCCACCTGTAAAAACTCGCATGAAAGTCTCATTACATTGTAGGCTACCAAGGTGCAATCTTATCAATCGCTCGATCGTGTCCCGCACTGTAATTTAACCTTTTGAACGCCATTGTCACGTATACATGACAAGCAAGCAATGACAAAAAGAACGGCGAATTTGTGGATGCGTTGGGGGCACGCCGATGCGTTTATGTTCTGGCGTCAAAAGGTTAGCTTTTATGCAAGTTGCTTTCAGGTGAAAATGCGGCCACAATGGAAGGACTTCCTTCATTTGCCAACGCTTGTCGTGTACCTATCAAATTCTCATCTAAGTACCTATTTTACCGCATTCCGCATTATAAGGCGCCGTGCGTATTTTTAATTACTATTAAAAAATATAAAAGAATTCACCAAGGACTTTCTAGCGCATTACTAGAAAAAATAAGCTGAATTATCGAACCTCCTTGGAAGCGCTTTTGCTCAATACGTTTGTCCCGTTTTAATACTAAACAGAAAATGGCGAAAGATGTAGTTTTAATTTTCACCACGCGCTCGTGGCGCCATTTTCAAATTCGCGCTGTGTGACTTCCGACTGATATCTAAAAACTGAAAGTTTGTTTCGTTACCTATAAATGTACTGTTTTCTCGCAAATGTGTTGAAAAACATTGTATGGCACACGTGCGGAAATCAGTTTTTACAAACTCGTGACTATGGTAAGTCCTCGACTTCGTCTCGGGCTTACATTCGTCTACCCGTTTGTAAAAACCAACTAACCGTACTAGTATCAATAATAGATTGTATTAGTAAACTACTGTTGCAGCTTTGAAGTGAGTGAACTTACAAACGTCTTGTATGTGAGTCTCGAGCGTTCAATACTCATCAAGTCCTTTTTTCTTCATCAGGTATTCCCGAACACACGGACAAATTCTCTCTCCGTACGACAACATCGGGCGAACCATACCGCCTGTACAACTTGGACGTGTTCGAGTATGACCTCGACAGTCGTATGGCCATCTACGGTGCCATCCCCGTCATGTACTCTCATGGGTAAGTCACTACGTCACCATCCCGATTCGCCCCTCCTTAGATGACCTGCATCCCCCAGACTCCTCCGGGGGATCCATATCAACACCAGGCTTAGTGTGGACGTCCAGTCAACATGGGCCACTCAGCACCAGGACCCCCGACCTCAAACCATCCTCCGAGAAGCCGGATTACAGGAGACGCCACGCTCCCAGTCACTACGTCACCATCAACCTAACCTTGAGTTCGGCTTCCCGACTTGCAAGTGAATACCAGTATTTTGCATGTCCTCGTCACATTTTCTCTTTGGTGTAAAATGTTGTTGTAATTGTATTTTTCCGGTAGTTTTAGAGTACTAACACTAGTTTCTAAGTTTTTATATAGGTACTAACCAATTAATGGACTATGTCTGAATTAAAAGATCAGAAATTTTCACACATGATGTATTTCTGTCGCCGCTATAACAACAAATAGAAAAAATGAAATTAATTTACTTACTAATTGGGCCCATACAAGAAACATGTTTTTTTCGGCTTATGGTGAAGCAAGTCCAACTTGCACTTGTCCTGTTTTCATATAAATTTATAATATAACTTTTCTTTCCCAGTCCCAAACGCAGTGCGGGTATCTTCTGGCACAACTCAGCTGAGACCTGGGTGGACGTGGTCAACTACGCTGACAGTACCGTTGTCTCCTCACTGGTCAACCTCGTCACCGGGGGACAGAAGCGACGCGTGGATGCTAGGTATGTTCCTTTGTAGCGGCAACAATGCCACCACATGAAAAACTAAGAAGCGAAATTTCGCAACCGAACTATCAACGAAATCCTGCATCGCGCAAGCAAAGGTCTCCGTGCGATTTGAACATATACAACAGTCCGAATATCAACTATCGGGCAGTTGCCCACCAGACACAACAACCGTCTGGTCGGAGGATCCTCTCATTTTCAGTGGAGATATGCAGGACTTTACTCTCTGTACCGTATACCTCTATAACTTAAAGACAAAAAATGTATTTACTCCACGAAACACATTTTATTCTTGCGTCTACCTCTACTCTATTTTAATATGGTGGGTTCCTTCCTCCTTTCTCCAGGGCAACATTTAACAAATAACACTTGAAATAACTCTTTGTAAGGAAAAGCGAATATTTTTCCACCATATTTTACACCACAAAAGTCAAAGATCACATTCTGGAATTCTATTTTTAATAATGGCTATTCAAAGAGCCATTATTAAAAATAGAATTCCCGCGATCGCGAAAAAAAATCAGCTGTTCAGTAAATATTGTCGAGTTATGCGCACAAAAATGTATGGGGGAGTCGATTTTTTTTCGCGATTTCAGTGTTGGTCCCATAGCAAGAGTTGTTCATAATGATGAGTACAATGACCCCTTAAGAGGTATTGCGTTTATTCACGTTGTATTTGCATTCATCCGACCTCTCGTGTACTTGTTATTGGCAAATCGAATCGCCATTAAACACCAGTCAAATGTATATAACCCAATATTCTAATGATTTGTTTCAGGTTCATGAGTGAGTCTGGAATCATCGACGTATTTGTATTCCTGGGAGAGAAGCCAGCTGATCTGTTCCGTCAGTACACCGCACTTACTGGAACTGCCCCTCTGCCTCCCGTGAGTAAATTCTTGGAGTTAAATGACAGAAAAGAAAGCTAATTCTCAGACCTAAAAAAGTTTAAATTCAAAGCGCAATGAGAGTGTGAAACGGGTGTTTTTGTCAGTTTGCAACTGAGATGCGAATATGAGCGTTCCTTCCGTTAAACACATCGCGCTAGCAAAGTTCTCCGTGCGATTAGAACATACACAATCTCCCGATAGGTTAGTGGGCAATGTTGCCCACTAGATACCCTGTCTGCGGTCTGGTCGGCTTACTGCGATTTCCGCATACCTCTAGAGTAAATTGATTTTTTTACTATTGACTAGCGGACGTCACCCGGTTTCACCCGCGTAGTTCCCGTTCCCGTGGGAGTACGGGGATAAAATATAGCCTATGTTACTCGCTGATAATGTAGCTATCCATTGCTGAAAGATTTTTTCAAATCGGTCCAGTAGTTTTTAAGTTTATTTGTTACATACAAAAATAGAGTGAACAGGCTTCTTCTGGGTAAGCTCGCTCCATCGTCGACTTTGTCTCCGTCATCTATGACCTAGACTAGAGTCAAGAGCAAACCCATATTAAATAAAAAATAAAGAAAATACAAAACTTATAATATTAGTATTAGTATAGATAGGTTTGTGTTTGACCACAAACTCACCTGATGGAAAGCGACGATGTTGTCGATGAGCACCCTTGCCAAGAAGTAACCTGTTCACTCTTGATTAAAAGACCCCAGCTTGTAGCTTCCCTAATTGTATGTGTTTGTTCCTGCAGAAATTCTCGCTAGCGTACCACCAGAGCCGCTGGAACTACGTGGACGAGGGCGACGTGCGAGGAGTGGACGACAACTTCGACGTGCACGACATACCCGCTGACGTCATCTGGCTCGACATCGAGTACACCGATAGGAAGAAGTGAGTCTTATTGTCGCTAGCGTACAGCGTACCATCCGAGCCGCTGGAACTACGTGGACTTTACACCCTGTTTCCCATATCTATAGCTAAACACCTCTATAACGTAGGTTATACCGTAGGTAGCCCTTAGGGACTAAGCGCGTGTACCTAATCACTCCTCTCCCCACAGGTACTTCACCTGGGACCCCCTGAAGTTTCCGCACCCAGCCGAGATGGTCGCCAACCTCACCGCTAAGGGCCGCAAGCTGGTCACCATCATCGACCCGCACATCAAGCGCGAGGCTGGCTACTTCCTGCACGAGGACGCCACGGAGCTGGGCTACTATGTCAAGGATAAGGACGGCAAGGATTATGAAGGTAGCTGGAACATGTCTAGATAGAGTGAATAGGTGTATTGTAGGCAAGCGTGCTCCGTCATCGTGCCTCACATCCTCGAAGAACTAAAATTAACTCCTTTGCATGACACTTTAGAAGTATGTATGTATATTCTAGTAACCTACATGCGATGGTTCGTTTCCCATGCGACCAATTTATATATATCGCGTTACAAAATAAACGCAAAACCTGAAAAGCGGTCATTTGTACTCATCATTATGATTTCATGGACAATGTTTACTACGGGACTAAGCCTGAAATCGATTTTTTTTTGCCCTTTGTGTCACTCTAAGGGTCGCACTCCACTGCTTGGTAAACCCCAGTTCTACATAATGATGTTCTCCACCCAGGTTGGTGCTGGCCCGGCTCATCTTCCTACCTGGACTTCTTCAACCCCGTCGTGAGCAAGTACTATGCAGAGAGATACCAGTTTAACAACTTCCCCGGTACCAGCAAGGATGTCCACATCTGGAATGACATGAACGAACCCAGCGTGAGTATTACACGGATACTTTTTTGAATATTCGTCTACCGGGTAGTCAGTCAGTAGCTAGGCAATCTGAAAGTAGTCTTGTCAAAATGTAAAAAATTCATATATCCATGTTGTGTTTGGTTAACTTACGATTAAGTTTATGTTATCAGTTTACCCACATTTATTTTTTCGTTGTTGTTTTGCTTAGTTATTCTATATACGTACATCTGTGCGCTCTAATTATTAATCTTAGTTTTAGATATTGTTTTTCAGTAAGTGAATTATTTATGCTATTCTTTATGAGATATAAAGTTGTTCTTAAACCTAAATCCTGTTACCCAGTTACTGGGTTGTCTAGAAAAAATAGGTAGTAGCTCCATCGAAAATAGTGGTATTCAGCTGCGTCCAACATTGCTTTAAAATCTAGCCACCTATTTAGTTTGATATTGGACTGTCTCAACCCGTAAGCAAATACTACTCAGTGACGTACCAAAACGATGTGAATGAACCCAGCTTGTGTTTTAAATTATACAAATAGTTTACTAACTATCCGGCCTATCCTATAAGTATATTCTTACTCCCACTTCCCCCTCCTCCTTCTCTTGGGAATACAGACGTATTTTTATGCGTTATTTATTTGACTGCCTCGTTTCTGCAGGGTTTCATTCCAAGGGCCGGATACAAGGACATTGGGCCATTGGCCGGATACTTATTTCGTCGGATATTTGATTGCCTTGTTCCTGATTTTGATTCAAAGATAAGCACCGGTTATATGCCATTATAGGCCCGATATTATGTCGAATTAACTCTATCGTTCATGGTTATTTTTTTGTGATGCAGGTATTCAACGGTCCCGAGATCACAATGCCGAAGGATTGTCGCCACTACAAGCCTCCTCAGGATGGTAACGACGGACTTGCTGCTTTCTGGGAACACAGGTAATATTCACTAGTTTAATATGCTTGTTTGTTTAATCATAATAGGTTAGATTCCTTTTGTTACGTAAACAAAACAATGAGACGCTACAGTGCGTTGAAGTTTCGCATAACGCCACGCCTTGGTACAGTTTTTACGTGGAAGTGACGTTACCAGTCCCCGCTCCTGAATCTTAATACGTTTTGTTTTTGTCCGTTTACATTCGTACAATCGCTTTTTTGAGGTAACTCTTTCTAACCTACTAAATTCCCCCGTATTCTGGTAAAAATTCAGACATGAAATAAAAAGTTACCTTCAGCGTTCATCCTAAAACTTATTTTACAGCTAAACATAATAATCTCGTTCACAGACACGTCCACAATGAATACGGTCTATGGAACATCCGCGCCACACACGAAGGTATGCTGCAGCGATCTGACAACAAGTACAGACCCTTCATCCTTACTCGCTCCGCCTTTGGAGGCACTCAGAGGTAAAATCTCATTCACCTTATGTTTTTCTTTCTCCTCCAATGTTCTTTTCTGATTCGTCGTTGCATATAAGGCAGTTAAATCGTTTTTCCGAGACTCGTCGATGTAGTCGATTTTCAGAAAGGGAAGTTTTTGTCAAAATCTCTGATGGAGCTAAATCGCATTCCCACCACACAAGATGCCATTAAACAGATTTCTGAAAGGCTCCTCTAAATAAGTAAGTAACCAGTAAATTGGCTGCCAAATCTGTGAGCTGTGCGATGTCTGAGCACAACTGTTTGTTTTTTCATTATATAAGCGATTGCAATAAATTACCAAGTATGTTACTCAATAGCGTACTGAGAACTGAGTTTTGAATTGAGCAAAATTAGAATTTTACAAATTGATTGTTTATCAAAGTAGTCTGACAGCAATCTTGCTAAGCGGTACCGTGTAAACTTTTTGAACGCCATAGTCACGTATACGTGACAAGCAAGCGCGTGCCCTCTACGCCAAACGTCACAAATATGTGACAAAAAAATACGAAGAATTTGTGGCTTGGCGTCGGGGGCACGCCGATGCCTTTATGATCTGGTATTCAAAAGGTTGGACTGAAAGCTGACGCTAACTAACATAGTTGGAAAAAGGCTAGGCAATTGATTTATTGTTTATCCAGTGCCAAAAATCGTCAGTTTGGTACTAAACCACCTTTTCCCCTCAGATACGCCGCAGTATGGACAGGAGACAACGCAGCCGAATGGGGCTTCCTCGCCGTCTCAGTACCGATGTGTATCTCTATGGCAGCAGCAGGTATCAGCTTCTGCGGCTCCG